>VDFB02389356.1:0-47024 GCA_007258455.2 Sequoia sempervirens | reverse complement strand
GTAGCACATGGCATGACATTCATTTATTACTTAATTTCTTTGCAATTAATAAATAACAATAATGGAGGACAAATAAAATGTGGGTTACAAAGAAATTATCCCAATGACCTACGAGTCCAATTCTAGAAGATTATAAATTGATCTCACAAAATAATAATATGAATATGATGTGAATTAGTAATGAGATGCTGACATATAACTCTTGAATTATTAGTTGTGATAGAATTTTATATCTATTACATGTTTTTTAAGTGTTAATTAAAGGAATTTCTATCTTCATGACACATGTGGGTCCTTAGCTAAAACATGCTAATTAGATGTGACACAACTAATCTAAGATGTTGCCATTGTCATGATCTCAAAAATTGTTTCTTTTGACTGTTGATAATTGATGAATTCCTAAACAAATTAGGAGAGACTATGATAGTAAACTCTTGATGGCCTCACCTAATATACAAATCAAGGATAACAAATTATGACCAACAATAAACCTCCCACAAACACACTTTTTTTTCTTCTTCCTACTATTTTCAATAATCATATTGTTAATACATTTCAATGCTTAATCTAATTATTTCTCTCATTTCAATACACATGCTCTAAAATAGTATTAAATTTTACATATGATCTTCAATTGTTTGACAATTAATTCAATCAACAATAACTCTAAATATATCTACACTACTAACAAATAATTTAATCAAAAAAATTGATTTCCAAATATATTGGAATAACAAAACCAATAACTATGCAACCTTTATTTATATTGAATTTTATTTCTTTGTTTAAATGTGACATGTTTTATTTCTTTACAATTATGCATCAATAATACGTCTTAAACATTGAATCACTTGAGAGTATATCATATATATATATAAAATATGTATATTACATCGATAAACAAGATTTATCTACAAACACTGAATTATAATTATGCCGACATGCCTTTATTTGAGCTTTCTGTGAGCTCATTTTGCTCATTTAACGGTTGAAAGTAACTAGAGACCCTAGTTGATAGTGAAAAGAATCAGCAGATCCATCATTTTTAGCCATTTTTTGACTATTTTTCACTGGCCGTTTTTTTCTACTTTCCTGCCTCTACTATTTTGTCGGTTGTTTTTCGCCTTTTTTTTTGCTTGCCCTGCCGCTATTGGTTTCCGTTCCTCCAAACTCTTCCGAGTTGCAATGTGAAAATAAGGTTTCAAAAAAGGTTTTAGAGTATGTTTATTATATTATTTCGAAATCTCATTTGTTCATCATTTTCTTTTGCCGTTTTCGCAGTTTTCTGTCATTTTTCACCATTGTTTTTGAAGCTTGCCTTCTCCGTTGCATTATTTTTGCTCTCATAATATTTTTCAATCACTCCTGTTTTAAACGATTTTCACGGCTTTGTTTTTTTACCACTCACAGAATGATCCCATTTTATTAACTGATTTCCCATTATCATCACTTTATAGTTAGGTAGGTATCCTATTATTATTATTTTTTAATTATAATTTTTTTCGTACATACATAAAGTATTATATTAGATGATTTTTTAATTATAATTTTTAATTAATTTTACAATTTATTAATTAAAGTTATCATTTATATTTTCTATTTATTTTATAATTTTATAATTAATTTAATTTTATAAAAAATAATTTTTATAATTTTATATTTTGACAATATTATGATTTTATTACTGGCATATATTTATTAGATTATTAATTTTATATTTTTATTATTTTTATTATTTTATTCGTTTTATTATATTTTTTATTTCAAATTTCATATATATTTATATAATAATATAATAGTTAATGCATTATTATAATAAAATATAATAAAAATAATAATAATAAGTCATTTTTTCTAAATGATCCTATCAATTCATCTCATTACTACACAAATGTCTGAAACATAAACCAACTTTTTCCTAATTGACCTTCCACCACTTCCACACTTCTTGGTAGCCATTGCACAGTCGCGATAGCTAGTTACACAGTATTAAAACAAGAGAAATGGGGAGAGGGGCCCAAAGTAGAATTAAGGCCTATCTTGAAGACAAAAGTAGTCCCATGTAAGGCCCATGGTAAGAGCCATGCTTAATATGCAATTGTGCAGGTTTTGATAAAAGTCAACAGAGATTGCTAGATTCAGCTGTCTTTGTAAAATTGTGGTATTATAACGGTCTATATTTTTTTCCTTAACATAAATAATATATCCGCGGTCTTACGTAGCCGATATTCAAAGCACATCTGACACCACAAACATGCAAGCCATATTCATTCTTAATGACCCGTAGCTTTACAACTTGCAGCCATAATAAAAAATTAGTATAACCCACACTCCCCTTTAATATCACCACTTGCATTAGCTCACGCCCAATATCTTAATACAAGTGGCACGAGGAAAACAACTACGAGCTAAGAATTTCCCATCGGCCAAATCTAATCCAACCCACCCCCTAGCCCACTGTGCCATCAATACAACACTTAAATGAAAAGAAATCATTCATAACTATCTCATCTATCAAATCCATTCGCACGACAATTGGTTCAAACTCCTCTTTTACCACCTGCAACCACCAAAACAAAAGCAGTAAAGCCACCACATTTGCCTGAGTGACAAAAAAAAATTGCACGCTATAAATACATACAAACTATGCAATTGAAGGCACCCAAACAAATTTTCAAATTTGAGAAAGGAGGACTGAAATTAAAGACTCCATACCAAACAACATTGAACATATGAAGAGATTTTCAAATTCAAAATTGCATTTCCATTAACCACGTCTCACTTTTATATTCACTGCAACGTTTTCCTGGAGGCAGACGAACAAAGAGGAGAAGAAGAAGCAGCACCAACAACACACTATCAACATTTAGGTACTTTACAAACACACATTGTTTATGCCTACGAATGCCAATCTCAAACTTCTTGTTTTTCATATTAACTATTCATGTCCATACGACAATATGTTTAAAACCATGGTAATGTTTCTCAAAAAAACCTGTTACTCAACATCTAGGGTTTCAACTTACACTGTTTATGAATGTCCAAGAAGTTCTTTTCATTTTCTGGGTTCTTCTTACATTCTTACTATATCCAAATATAGATGTGTTATATTTACTATAAAATTTATGTGACCCACAAACCTGTAACTCGATATCTTGAGTTTCACCTTACAAAGTTTATGTATGCTAAGTCATTTAAGTTTGTTTGCTAGACTTTTCAAAATGGCTACCAATATAGATCAATTCTATGCACCCTAACTATTTTTCAAGCATATGAAAGTGACAATTATATTAGGTGTTTCAACTTTATCTATTTATGATTGTCAAGTAATTTTAGTTCAATTCCTGGTATTTTGTTATGTTCTATATGCCTGGGTATATAAATCAGCTATTTGCATTGTAAATGTTTCTCACCCACTACATGTTGACTCAATATCCAGGGTTTCAACTTAACACTGTTTATGGATGGCAATGTTTTCCATTTCCTTAGATTGTAATTGTTAAACCCTATGTGATTGTTGCACAAGGCCAGGTAACTTTTTTGCATGGAAATGTCATTGTTGCAACTGATTCTTTCAAACTCACTATCTGGGGTTTCAACTAATATTGTTTATGATTGTGTATGAATGTTCAATTTCAACGTTTTCATATATCAGAAACTTGTAACTCAATATCACGTTGTTTCATGCTTGATGTCTCTTGATGAATGACAATGAATTTCAGTTATCTTCATTGTTAGTTCCAATCGGCTATATGGCATTACACAAACTGCTTTCATTTCAATCAAATAAGTTATAAACATGTCCAATTCAAACAAAATAGTATGATCAAATAAAACTTCAACACTTACCGAATTTACCATTATAAACTATCAGCTAACACAGTAAAGGAATTCAAAAAAACAAACATGCATCACTTTTTCTTTAAGGGTGTCCAATGATGTTTCTTATCATTGTTTCAAACATGTCTCAATAATGTGTGTAGGTTCAATATAAAGTTGATATGAGGTCCAAGCCAATGAAGAAGAGAGCCACAACAAGGTGGCCTGCAAGTCAACAAGGGGTTTCATTCCCCCCTGAAGAACAAAATGTAAAAGCAGAGACAGTTTTCCTTGTTACTGCTCCATCAGGAAAGCAGACAACAACATCACCATATTAGGAATTGACAATGAATGAACCTCTCAGGCAGAAGTCCCTTAGTGTTCAATTTTCTTAAAAGGGGCTTGGGTTTCTCTATCTCCCCTAATCGCATACCTTTCATTGACTTTCTTATTGGGATTGAGAAGGCCATCCAATCTCTCTCCGTGGAAATTTTCGAAGAGGTTCGGCAAGATTGCGCGGTCGCCCTTAGACATGCCAAACCCCCTAAGCGCAACATTCCTAGATCGGAACTCCTTGCCTTCAAAAGTTTGATGAGCAATCCCGAAATTATTATTTCCAAGGTTGACAAAGGCAACGCAACTGTGATCTTGAACAAACGTGACTACATTTCCAAAATGCTTACCCTCTTATCCGACTCTAATAGCTACAGAATTCTTGACTCCAACCCTTGCTCTAAATTGTTAAAAAAGGTTAAGTCTGCCATTATGGGTTCGTCATTTGATGATGCCACCAAAAAATGGCTCTCCCCCTCGAAAGAGGTAACCCCCCGTATCTATGGGGTCCCCAAAATCCATAAAGCAGGTTTCCCCCTTAGACCCATTGTTGATACAATTAATTCCCCGACCTATAGACTAGCTTCTCATCTAGCCAAACTCATCTCTCCCCTCATTGGAAAATCTAGCTCCTTTGTCAAAAACTCTTCCCACTTTGTTGACTTCATCAAGGACAAGAAACTAGATAAAAATGATCTTCTTGTCAGTTTTGATGTCGTCTCCCTCTTCACCAAAGTTCCCCTTCGTGACTCTATTGAACTCGTTAGAAAAAAGGCAAGCCATGAAATCGCTTCCCTAGTGGAGTTATGTCTTAGATCCACCTTCTTTTCCTTCCAAGGTGTAATTTATGAACAAGTGGATGGAGTGGCTATGGGTTCCCCTCTGTCCCCCATCGTGGCCAATCTTTATATGGAACACTTCGAAGACATCGCCCTCCACTCTTTTCCCTTCAAACCCAAGTGGTGGAAACGTTATGTGGATGACACCAATATATGTTGGCCCCATGGTCGTGAGAAACTTGAAGAATTCCACTCACACTTAAACAACTTATCTCCTCACATCTCCTTCACCAAAGAAATTGAAACTAATAACCAACTTCCGTTCCTTGATGTTCTTCTCTTCAAGAAAATAGATGGTTCCTTATCTCGCTCAGTCTTTCGAAAATCCACCCACACTGACCTTTACCTTCACTCTTCCTCTCACCATCATCCGAGCCAAAAAGCCGGGGTCCTCAAAACCTTGGTTTCTAGAGCCTTCGTAATTTGTGATGATGAGCATCTTGACCTTGAATTGTCCCACCTTACCCGTGTTTTTTCATTAAATGGTTACAAAAGGAAGCATATCAATAGGGCAATCAACCAAGCCAAAGCTAGGCTCACCCTCAAGCCTATTTCCCCTTCCTGCCCCTCCTCTCCCTCTAGCCACCTTACCCTACGTTGAGGGTGTCTCCAACAAAATTGCCAAGATCCTCCTCAAAAAAGGCATCAATTGCACCTTCAAGCCCATCTCCACAATAAGAAATCACATCCCTTCTCCTAAAGACCCTCAAGACCAATTCCTCAAGTCCGGGGTCTACAAAGTGGTGTGCTCATGTGGCATCCCTTACATCGGGGAAACGGGTCGTTCCATCAACACAAGAATCAAAGAACATGGTGCTGACATAAGACACGAACGCATCCTGAAATCTGCTTTAGCTGAACACTCTTCCAAGACCAAGCATCACATTTCCTTAGAAAGCACCAAAATCCTTTTCAATGAAGATAACTTCTTTAAGAGAAAACTTAAAGAAGCCATTGAAATCAACAAACATCCTTGCAACCTCAACCGAGATGGAGGATGGTCTCTAAGTTTCTCCTGGAAACCCTTATTAAACAATCTCAATGTTCCCTCTCCCAATCAATCTTGATCCTCCACCTTTCCCTCCCTTTTCCATTTCCTTTCCCTCAAGTTTTTGTCCTGTCTTTTGCCAGTGTTCTTGTTATTTCATTTTGATTGTGAAGCGGGGTGTTTCCTTCTTTGATTTTTTTGTCAACTTCTTCTTATTGTCGCATTCTTCTCTCTTTTTGAATTACCTCATCTTTCTTTCCTTAATTTGCAATTTAATTTTTATCCTTCTAGTGTTCTCTACTTTTCAATCCTTATCTTTATTTCATTTTATCCTCAATTTTGTCACTTTGTTTCTTATTTTTTGGCATGCTCATTGCTTTTCTCTTTTATTTTATTAATTCTTTCTTTTTCTTGCTAATTTCTTTTATTGTTTGATTATTGTTATCTCTTGGTATTACTTTTATTATTTTTGTCTTATTTTCTTGATTTTTAACCTCTCGATTATTTTTATTCTCTCATTTTTTCTGTGTCAACTTCTCTCATTTGGTTGCATTCTTTTCTCTCCCCCCCTTTTATTTCCTTCTTTTCTTAACTTCTAACTTAATTTAATTTTTCCTGTTCTATACTTTCCTCTTTCATTCATCCTTGTATTTATTTCATTTCACTTTGTTTCGTTTTCTCTCTTACTTTTTATGGGTTTTTTGTTTTTTCTTTCATTTACCTTATTTGTATTATATTTCTTTCGTTTGTTCGCTTATTTCTTTTGTTTTTTCTATTTATTTATTTATATATTTTTTATCTCTTATTATTATTTTTGGTCTTATTTTCTCGGTTTTTACTTTCTCACTTATTATTACATTTTTTTCAATTTATTCCGTCTTGGTCTCTCATATCTTTATTTCTTCTCTCTTTCAATTGTCTCCCATTCAATATATTCATTTCATTTTTTTTATTTTTTTGATAATTCTTTTGTCTTATTTTAAAAATTACTCTTTTCACTTTCCAATCTTCTACTTTCCTTCTTTTATTCATCTTAATTTTTTTCATTTTAATTTCTTTCTTGTGCTTGCTTAGTTCTTTTATTTTTATTATTGTTTTCTCTTATTACTTTTATTTTTATTTTTTGTCTTATTTCTTGGCTTTTATAGACTCTCTAGTTTCACTTTCCACTTGCTTCTCCCATTTTGTGTCAACTTCTTTTAATTTTTGCATTCTTCTCTCTCTTTTTAATTTAAGTTAATTTTTTGTGTTCTATTCCTTCCTCTTTTATTAATCTTTTTCTCATTTCATTTTCAATTTTGTTTTCTTTACCTCTTTCATTCATTAGGTGTTTAGTGCCTTCTCTTTATCTTATTATTCATTATATTTCTTTCTTTTGTTCACTATTTCTTTTGTCTTTGTCTATTTTATTTTTATTATTTTTCTCCTTTTATTTTTATTTTATTTTTGTCCTATTTTCCTAGCCTTTTTAATCTCTCTTGTTATTACATCTTTCTCAATTTTATTCCACCTTCCTATCTCATTTCTCATGTGTTTTCTTCTTTTCTCTTTCTATTGTCTTCTATTTAACATATTATTTTCACTCTTTTGGTTTGATTCCTTAAGTTTCTCCAGCCACTTTCCTTCATCATCTTGTTACACTTTTGTGATCTTTATAATATGTTGAATTTTTCCTTTATCTTTCCTCTTGGGTTTGATGGTGTGTTTTCTAACCTTGTTTGACCTCTTTATTTTAATATTTAATAGCTTTTTTTTTGGGTTTTGTGTTTCCCCACCCTCACACCCCTCTCCTATTCCTATTTATATCCAAGTCTGCTTATCATCTTTCAATTCTCTCTTTCTGCCATTCATCCTGATGATGGATCATGGAGTATGATCCGAAACGTTGATGTAAAAAAATGCACACAGTTTATCCAAAAGTCTTGAAACCAATGAATGAAGCGGTTAATCATCAAACAAATGACATGGTGAATTAGCCCGATTGAGGGTATAGCAGCCAGTCGACTCTTCCCTCAGTCCCTACCCCACTATTTTGGTTGGTAGATGGATCTATGAATATGGGTAATGATAGTTTAAGTCTTCCATCACCCCCTGCCCAACCCTCTTGGTTGGTTGAGGGAGCTACTGATGAGGGTTATGACGGTTTAAGCCTTCCCTCGGCCCCTACCCAACCATCTTGGTTGGCCGATGGAGCCAAAAATTTGGGTATTGTCTTATAGTGCGAAGAAGAGCAAGGAACTTATTCATTGCCTTCTCCACCTAACACTTTTGCCATACCATAGGTGGTACATTACTATGCAAATTTGAGCAAGGAAATAGAACATAAGGAGGAAGACAAAGCTAGAAAGCAACAAGATAGGAAGGGAGAGCAAAGAAGGGCAAGAGGCCCACGATCACGGGCATTGTTGATGACATATTTTGGCTAACCGCTGAGAGGAAAGAAACGCAAAATAATAACCCATTAAAGAGGCAGTGATGCTAGAAAGAAGCATTATTTTCCTTGAAAAAGTAAGTGTGTTTAAGAATTTTACAAAATTTTGAAGTGTTCATGAAACACCCTAAGCGCCATACACTTCATCAAGCGTGCGTATTGCCAAAGAGAAGCCATAAAATTCCTTCTAATTTAAAACACCAAAAATATGATCAAAATCTTGAGACAACAAAAAACCATTTAGTGGCTGGCGAGGAAAAGTGGTAGAGTATAGTGAGGTTAGAAACCTCACCTATATAGTATATGGATTTTCGATGTTGTGTCTTGTTGCAGCACGGCCTTTATCACTTGTGCAGAACAAATTAAAGGGAGAGATCAATCGATACATGAAGAAAGATTACAAAGAATATTACACAAATGTAGGCGATTAGCAGCAATACACAAAAGAATATTACAAAGCGTATACCTTTCAATTGCAACTCACCATCAGTAGCTTCGAAGGAACAATGGGTTAAAATTTTGAACATGTATTTCTTTGCAAGCTAATGGCCGGAGTGAACAAGACACAAAATGACAAGGTGTCATCGAATATACCATGTCTATGATATACATATATATATGTATACATACATATATACATATATACATATATAGATACATACATATATATGTATGTATATATATATACATATCTATATATATACATATTTATATATGTATATATATGTACAATTATGCATACATACATATATATATATATATACATATCTATATATATACATATTTATATATGTATATATATGTACAATTATGCATACATACATACATATATATATGTATCTATATATGTATATATTTATGTATGTATGTATGTATGTATGTATGCATAATTGTATATATATATATATATATATATATATATATATATATATATATATATATATATTTTGCCTCATCAATTCTAGCAATTCTATATTCTTGGTAAGCAAAATAATTCATGTAAGCAATTGTAAATAGTATCATGTAGAAACATGTGGACCTCCAAACATATGGTGTGTAGGACCCCCTTAATATGCAATTGTAAAACAATTTTCACCCAGAAAGTCAACAAGGGTACTCAAATAACTATACCGCCAAAATTGTATTATAATCGGTTTATATTTGTCCCAAACACAAATAGTTATTTGCAGTCTTACATGTCATAGAATACTCAAAGCATGTCTGATACCACAAACATACAATCCATATTGCTTGTTAATGGCCTGTAGCATTAAAACATGCAACCAAAATATAAAATTAGTATAACCCGCACTCCCCTATAATATCACCACTTGCATTACATTGCCACCAATATTTTCATACATCCAATGGCATGAGAACAATAAAGAGCCAAGATTGTCCCACCACCAAATCCAATCAAACCTTCACCCTCTCCCACTTTGCATAGCATACAATAGATTGGCATTCAAAGGCTTAAAGAATTAATAAAAAAGTGAAGTTGTTCTTCTAAGATGGAAAGTGTAACAATGATGCAACTTATGGTCTTGCGACCACCCCACATTCAAAAAAGTCTAACCATATCTCTTCACTATGCATAGTTCGTTCCATTCATTAAACTCTCCATCTAAAAGAACAACTTCACTTTTTAATTTGGGGAGTTGAATGTATGCAGTTCCATGTACATATGAATATGGAAGTGAGGCTCCGGTAAATGGAAATTGGAAAAGATTGAGAAATGCATTTTTTAATTTGTAAATCTCTAATGGTGGTTTGTTATGGAGTCTTTAATTTATGTCCTCCTTTCTCAATTTTGAAAACTTGTTTGGATGCCTTCAATTGTAGAGATTGTATGTATTCATGGTGTGCAATCCTTGTTTGCTTCTCAAGCGATTAACACATTGTTTTTTGGTGGTTGCATGTGGCAAAAGAGGAGAAGGAAACTATAGTTGTGTGTTGTAATCCAACTAGTGGAACATATGTGAACAATTGATTTTCCATGAGTGTTGTGTTCATGGGAAAATGGGACATCTACATATATGTACACACACACACACACATATATAATTTTCCACTGTCTTTAATATTTTGTTGTTATGCTCAATCTTTAACTCTGCAATATGCCTTAAATTTTTTTTGTGTTATACCCAAATATGATAATGGGTTAAGTTTTTTTTATTTGTATGTTTGGTAGTAACAATGAAATAAAGAAAGCATTTCACAGATAGAATTTTTGTGCATGGAAGAATAGACGAATACAATTGCTTGGCATTCAAAGGCATAAATAATTAATAAAAAAGTGAAGTTGTTCTTTTCTATGGAGAGTGTAACAGTGCTTGTGCTTATGGTCTGGCATCCACCCTGCATTAAAAGTATGCAGTGCATATCATTTGGTAATGCATCATTTGTTCCATTCGTTACAGTCTCCATGGAATTGAATAAATTCAGTTTTTTGTTTGGGGAGTTGAATGTTTGTAGTTCCATGTAGATATGAATATGGAAGTGAGTCG
Source organism: Sequoia sempervirens (assembly GCA_007258455.2). Taxonomy (NCBI): domain Eukaryota; kingdom Viridiplantae; phylum Streptophyta; class Pinopsida; order Cupressales; family Cupressaceae; genus Sequoia; species Sequoia sempervirens. The sequence goes on along the minus strand of VDFB02389356.1, from coordinate 36,107 downwards.
TGGTAAGTGGAAATTGAAAAATATGGAGATATGCATTTTTGAATTTGTAAATCTCTTTATATGTTCAATGTTGGTTTGGTATGGAGTCTTTAATTGCATGGCATAATATCTTCGAATAAAAACAAGTTAACTCATTTTCATATTTGTATATACCAAAAAATAGCAAAGGCAAATTGTAGAGTGAAAGTTTGTGCATTGTCGAAAAAACGAATACAAGTGCATGGCAGATAACCCTCTAATTGTGAACCAGTCAAACCCTTTCCATGTTTGGTAGTATGAATGAAATGAAAAAAAGCATCTCGCAAACAAAAGAATTGTGCATGGAAGAACATAATAATACAATTGCATGGCAATATATATATATTATATATATATATATATATATATATATATATATATATATATATATATATATATATATATATATATATGTTTTAGTGTGAAGCTGACATGATGATATTGTGGATAAAGACAAAGAGCGGTATGACAAAATGGGAGCTTGATGCATAGAGACTTCATGAAACGATTACGCACTCTTGACCCCTTCCTCCCCTTAATCATGCATCAATTGTTTCATGAAGCCTACGTGCATCAAACTCACTCCTCTTATATATATATGTCTATTATACACACACACACACACATATATATATTTATGTATATATATATACATATATATATAAATAAATAAATATATATATACATATATATATCATCATCATATATATATATATATATATATATATATATATATATATATAAGTGGCAGGCATTGTGGGAGGGGCTAATTTGATGGTGCTTAGTAGGTGTGAGTGGGTTTAAAAAACAATATAGACCCAATGCACAAGTGGCATGGTGATGTGGGGAGCTTATATATATATATATTATATATTGTATATATATATATTATATATATATATATATATATATATATATATATATATATATATATATATATATATATATATATATATATATATATATATATATATATATATATGCTTATATATTGAAATGAAAACAGAAACAAACCCCAATTTCATGTTGGGAATAACAAAAAATTATCAAAGGCAATTTTCAGAGTTAAATTTTGTATAATGTCAAACACAGGAATACAAGTGCATGGCAGAAAACCCTGTAATTGTGAACCAATCAAACACTATCCATGTTTATGTATTATTCTATTATTCCATGCACAATATGTATATATATGTATGGAAATACAAATACATATATAAGAACAAAATAATATATTTGCATGGAAAATTAACTTCAGAATGAAAACAAGTGAATCCATTTTCATATTTGGGAATAACAAACAAATATTAAAGGAAAATTGCAGAGTTAAAGTTTGTGCATTGTGAAAGAGAGGAATACAAGTGCATGGCAAAAAACCTTGTAATTTTGAACCAGTGAAACCCTTTCCAATGTTTGGTAGTAACAATGAAATGAAAAAGGCATTTTGCCGACATTACTATTGTGCATGGAATAGAATAATACATAAACATGCCAGAATATCTTCGATATGAAAACCAATCATACCATTTTCATATATCGGAATAACATGAGAATATTATAAGGAAATTGCAAAGTTAAACACAAATGCAAGTGCATGGCAGAAACCCTCAAAATGATATACATTAAAACCACATGAATATTTCCTAGTGACAAGCAAATATATTGTATCCATTTTGATATTTGGGAATAACAAACAAATGTTAAAGGGAAATTGCAGAGTTAAATTTTGTGCATTGTGAAAGTGAAAACTCTGTAATTTTGAATGAGTGAAACCCTTTCCATGCTTGGTAGTAACAATGAAATGAAAAAATAATTTCGCAAACATAACTATTGTGCATGGAAGAATGGAATAATACATAAAAATGCCAAAATATCTTCGAAATTAAAACCAGTCATACCATTTTTGTATTTGGAAATAACATGAGAATATTATAAGAAAATTTTGGAGTTAAAGTATGTGTAGTGAGGAAGACACGAATGCAAGTGCATGAAACCCTCAAAATGATAAACATTAAAATTGTATGAATCTCCTTAGTATCAAAGCAAATATATTGTATCCATTTCCTTGTTTTGGAATAACAAACAAATGTGAAAAGAAATTACAAATTTAGTGTTAAGGGCAATAGCGAACACACGAAATAAAGTGCATGTGCGAGAAAACCAGGTCAAACCTTTTTCCATGTATTACATAGGACAAGTTTAATGGTAATGAAAACCATTTTAAGCCTAGTAAGAGCCATTTCAAATTTAAGTATAAGGAAACCAAATGAAAGCACAGTACAAAGTAAGCGTCGTTACCAATGAAGGCGAAATAGTAGAAGTGCATAGATGAGGTATAGAGGAAAAGAAAACCACTGAAACCCTCCCCACATTTCATTTTATGCATCAGATTAAAAGAAAAAAATTCACAAATAATTTTTTTTAGAAAAACTAAGTGCATGGCAAAATACCATCGTATTCATTGAGATTGGTAGAGATTGAGTGAGGTTATATTCCTCACCTAAAAGAGGAAGGGAGTTGTTGAGAGTGCAGAGCCAAACGAAGAAGCACGAAGAGCCGAACAATGAAGCGTGGAGAGCCAGACAAGTTTCAGTACAAAACAAAAAAGAAAAATCGAGAATGTTTGCAAACAAAAGGAATGAGACTCAGCAGGATATGTGAGAATGTGAAGCATTGAATGAACCTTGATCTCACGAGAATAACAAGCTTCAAATGAGACAAAGTAAATCACCCGAAACAACATATGTAAGGCAAAGTTGTTAATTGATGGAGGAAATGAAGGAGGCAACAAGTGTTTAATGTATTTGGTTTGGGGTGCATTTGAGAAATTTTATTTGTGTACAGCGGCCCATCTAATCCTAGTATGCGTAAGATGTGCTCGTTGATTCAGGAGGTCGATGAAGCCACTTTTACCAGTGGAAGGCAAAATCAACCAGCTTTGACACGCCTACATAAAATGTGCTTGACGGGTGATTGCGGATCAATTTTAAAAAAAAAAATATAAGCCGATGCAAAGTGACGGGTTGGCATGACAAGCTATTTTTATTTTTAGGTCCACGAACCTGCAAAGTTGACTTGTCTACTTTGGACCCCTTTCCCTAAAGTGCAACAGAATTAAAAAGAGGAACAATATAGAACTCATCCACTTGAGGGTTATTCCCTTCACTAGGCCACGAAAGGTCCATTGTCAAAATTGACTGTATACGGTATATATTTATGAGACCTCATTATATGGCAATAACTGCAAGCACGTAACGAAGGCCCGGGGCTCTGCCGGACGGTCTAAGGGATGAAGGCACACCTCGTCAGTTAACCGTACTGGACTGGACTGGCAAACAATTATATTTGACGGCTCGCACGTTCCGGTATCCAAAAAGACCTCCAATGAACAGATCACGGGAAATATGCTGACACACGTGCAACGCGGAATCTTTGTAAAACCCAAACTATTTCAACGCTTCTTCCTTTAGCACTCGCGGGTCCCACACAGACCCGTGTAATCAGTCCCCCTTTTGGAAAACGGAAATTAGCCTCCTGTTTTTCAATTAATTAGCCAGTCAAAGCAGGGACTCCGTTGGTCGACCCGTGCTGAGCCGCTTCCTTCATAAGAGCTGTGAATTGTGATACCGCGCTCAAAGCCTTTCCACTGTGCTGCTGCAGATATGGCGTCGGCCAACAGGGTGCCAAACAGCACAGAGCGAGAGAACAACATAAAACGGGAGAGGAGGAGAAGAGCCGTAGCGGCAAGAATTTTTTCAGGGCTTCGGCTCTACGGAAATTACAGGCTTCCAAAGAACTGTGATAATAACGAAGTCCTCAAGGCCCTCTGCAATGAAGCCGGTTGGATCGTCGAACCGGACGGCACCACCTGCCGCCCAGTAAATTTTACTCTCCGATCTCATGTTTTTTTTTTCATTCCTCTACTTTGGGTTTGGCTTTCTCATGGGATTCTTTTCTTCCAGGGTGTGAGAATCTCCGAACCGGCTGGCCTCGGACCTGCTGCGGAAAATAGTTCTCTAATTCCATGGCTGAAAGCTCTAGGAAGTAGGGGTAAGCAGCTGGCGGCTCCAACTGCGTTGCCGCCCCTGCAGATTATGACCGGCGGGCATTGCAATGCACCGGTCGTTCCGTCGCTGTGCTCTCCCACGGGAATGGAATATATTGGCAGTTGTAATCTGAGCTCGCCCTCGGTTTCTTGTTTGCCTTGTGAAGCGGGGTTCTCAGTCACTTCTTTGAATCCCATGGATAAACCAGCTGGGCCGACGGCCGTGAAATTTGCCGGTGCTGGATGCCCTAATCCTGATCCTAATCCGGTTGGTGCTGTAGAGGGTGACAAACTGCATCATCATCATCAGCCTTCGCGAGAGGTTGAGCTGAAGTTAACGCTTGGGCCGTCTCAACATTTTCGTACCTGAATTTTGTTCTGGATGGCATTGTACAATTTACTTTCTGATATCAAAATACCTAAAATTGTAATTCGTTTTGTAAGAATCGAGAAAATTCACAAAGTTAATTTGTGGATCAATCATAGAGTTTGATTCAAAACGTTGATTTAAAAAATTTATATAATTTCAATTTAAAAATTGAAGATAATTTGTGATTTTTTTTACTGCAAATGTTGCAGAATGATTGATTTGGGTACGCCATTGTTTTTGCTCCTAATTCACACTATTATAAGTCTTTACAACAGAGGACTTTCAATGGAAAATTCCAAATATTATCCCGGACGAAATCATGTAGAACTTTAACCTCTAATTTTAGCAGATAAGAATTAAGGGTTGTTTTGGTCCAGGGTTAAAGAAAAGCGGGGACCCGCGGATAGAAAGAGATGTGGTTCCAAAAGAAACTCTGACTGTCCGTTGCGTTTTTAATTATATTTGTCTGTACGCATGGGAAAAAGGAAGAAATCCCTGGAGTATGATAACGACAATAATAGAAATTTAAATGTCCAGGGTTTATCGACTCGCACGTGGGAACACGGGGAGCTATCAAAAATAGGATCCGCGGCGCATGCACGTGCGGAAAGTGGAGATATTTATTGCTTATACTTTAATCGTCGGTAGGTACGCTTTGACACTTGTCACCTGTGTATCCGTTTGATTTCAACTCCCCTGCATTTTACATCGTAGTATTTTAATTAATTATTATTCTATTAAAAATGGACAGTGAGGATGGTGGATAGAAGATGTTCGTTGTATTTTATATTTATTTTTGGGAATCAATTTAATGTTAATTTAAATCTAAGGATTGGATTTATATTATCAAATGTAATGTCACATGAGTGTAATAATTATTGAGGTTTCATAGAACATATAATTAAAGTTAGATCTATAGTTAAGTCTTGTTGGTGTATCTATATGATATTATATGATTTGTTATTTTCTATAGTCTTGAAAAGTTGTTTTTAAATATGCAAATATTTTCTCAACCATTAAAGCACCCCAATTAATAGGTATAAACTCACCCTAATTAAAGTGGAAGGTGGGTTTTTAGTGAATGTTTTAATATGTATAGCATGTGAATAATCAACACATAAAAATGGTAAAGCATTTATATATATAATGGTGGAAAATGTATAGTGTGTATTTTTATTCTTTGATTTTGATTCTTTTTAATTTATTTGTTCTTAGATTAATTATTAATAGACAATTGATATATTTTAGTAAATTAATTGACAAATAATTATAATTCTTAATTTTATTGTAGACATTTTCAAGGATTGGTCTTAATCATCACTTTATCCATATATTTCTTTAATTTAGATACATTGGTGAGGAAAGATCTTTAAAGTTTTAAAATTTAAATTTAAGTGTGGGCCCACGACGACTTCCTTCAATTAGTTGCTATGTGTTGACTTGAAAATAAAATTATTAATTTGTGTGTTATGATTTTGCATTTAAGAAAGAACCCAAATTTAGTATACATCTTAACATCCATCCATAATAATTAAAGATACATCCATACTATATTAGATCACCAACATTATACCATCAACTTGTATTAGTATTTTGGGTATCATTGCATGTTTTCTTATTTTCTTCCAACAATTCCCTATAGTGTTGACATAGTAGTAAGGGTTTGGCTAAGGGAGAATCACCTTGCCTAGCAAGTTCTTAAACAATGTTTATTAACACCACCCATTTTTATGCACAAGTCAAGTCTAATAGATTCTAGGCAACAAATTCACAAAATTTAAATTTATGAGTCAAATTCAAATCCACAATCATGGAGGTTGATTCCACAACTATGAAAGTGAACCAAATTATCACATGGTTTTTAGAAGTCTCATAGCACAATCATCTCGATCCACATTATAGATTTGATTTTTTATTTTAGGTAGTAATCATCTATCATAGTCAAAATCCATCTCTTCTTCATCAACCATTGCCTTGATTTATTAACTAAATTATCTACAATTGCACGATTAGTGTAACATCATCATGTATATGCCAATAATAGGAAAGTAAGAGTTGTCTAACACGTGTAATATTATCAACCAACTTTAATATAATATTTACTACTTTCTAATCATCAAGATTTCATGAGGGTGAGGTGAGAGCATACAATGAGTAAATATTATTAATTATTGCTTTTTGATCACCCAGATATTGTGAGGGCAAGGTGAAGGCATATAGCGACATTAATGTTGGTCATTAAATTGTTCTATGTGTCAGATTTGTATGTTGGTTACAATGATAGAGATAAAGTGACCCAAAACCCCTAAAACTAGCTTAATAGATTTCTACAAATGTTTAGATCAATTCAAATGACACCCAAAATTCATTTTTATATCATTGCATGTGTAGATTTGAAAAGGAATAAATGTTGAAAGTGACTCACAATCTATTTAATATGGCTATTAGGGTTTTTTGCAACCCATTTTCTTCGTGTCATCCCCTGGTAATGTCTATAGCAGATATCTCAACCTATCCATGAACTAGCACACTAAAATTGATAGGAACCATTACTGTAGTAGTATTTTGCAAGTCTGAGCAAATTTTATTGTTGTTGCCCACACATATTTTAACTTGTAAGCAATTTTCATATGTTTTGGAACATGGTCTTGTCAAAGAGAAGATGACTATGAATATGGTGTTGGTATGTCATTAATATTTTTCATCATCTCAAGGCTCTCACAATGGTTGGACTAAATGTAATGAAGAATATAATAGTGCCTGTTCATGTACATAAGGTTGGTATGTCAAACTAGTATTTGGGCCTAGTTAAGTTTGCATGTTATTCTAGGGTATCAAATGTAGAATGTTTTAACTATAAATGAATATGTATACTCTGTAACAACATAAGAAGGGTTCTATTTTGTACATCTTTAGCAATTAATGTCTCCCTAGTTGTTTTTAGTGATTCAAGGTATAGTGTAGGAAAATGCATACCCTTGCATTTTCACACTTGTTTGGGCCCACCTTGCTTTATTTATCCTTATTTGTGTCTTGATTGGTCCTATTTTACATCCACAAGCCTAATGAATTAAATCTTTTTATGGCTAATCCTGATAAACATCAATGGATAAATGATAATTTAATTATTTTGGCTGTCTCCCTAATTTTTGGGTCCAGACTAAGATGCCACCTAGGGCATCTTTGTCCCCAAAAGGTCTTGGGACCCTGATTTCAAAGGCACCTTAAATGGGCCTCATTTTGGAGTATGTTCCCTGAGCTTCATGTCTTGGGACTAAGACGCCATAGGTGGCGTCTTAGTTCCCCTTAAGGTATTATCAGGATTTAATTTCAAATCTTGGTAGGATTTAGCCTCCTTTAATTAATGAATTCATATGTCGGCTTGTTGTGGTGTAATTTCAGGATATTAAGCATAGATAAGTAGAAATACAAGGTTCCTTCACTCATTTTGATAACAAGCATTCAAGTATTCATTCCTAAGGAAAGTTTATAAGTATGTAGGGTTTATGATTCAAGCAAGTGTTTCAAAGATCGACATCATTCAAGTAAGAGTCAAGAACCACATCCATTGTAGCCATTTCAAGCATATTCGCAACACCTTATTACAAGGGTTTGGTGAGTTGCAACATATCACTTTGTTCATTCATCATTTTTCTTCTTCATTTCATTCTATTTCAAGGTTTAATTACCAACAAGGGGGTTGACCAAGGCAAACCCCCATTTACTAACAATTAACAAGTTTTCCCCCTCTTGTGTGTTTGTGATTGAAAATTTAGGTTGAATATTTGAAGATCATTTGAAGTGCAAAGTTGAAAAGTTGTAAGTTTGCATTGCAAAGTTGTAAGTTTGCATTGCAAAGTTGTAAGTTTGCATTGCAAAGTTGTCATCTTCACAGAAACTCACCTACATGACAAATTTGGAAATTTCAAAACCGAAGATCGAAGAAGAAGGAGGTGCAGAAATCAAGCCTCAGGACCACATTCAGAGATTCTAGAAATTTAGATCAGGACTAAGATAGTAGTAAGGGCATCTTAGTCCTCTAAATGGAATTTTGCAGAGATTCTTTTGGATCCTGTTCCGGCATCCGAAGATTTTGCATCTGCCCTGAAAAATAGCAGTGGGACTAAGACAACAGTAAGGGCGTCTTAGTTCTCCATAGAATATTTTGACAGCTTCTTTGCATTTCTAGAATCTTCATCACATTTCCAGACTTTCCAGGTACACATATCCTAACTTGTGTCATTATTTCATCATTTTCACTCAGCATTTAGCTTACATTATTAGGTTTTGTGAGTTGAATGTTTACTTGTCTTTTCCAAGATTTTGTTTGGTGGTGAACCCCTCAAAAGCTTAAAGAACCCCTTTAGAGGTCTTCCTTGTTGAGAATTAACTCACCTTTGAGGTTGATAGTCAATCCAATTTGGATTCCTAGGACATACTTGAATGATAATTGGAGAAAAGTGGTGTTCTAGGACCTAAGTTATAAAGCATCCATTCCCCTAGGTATTGTTTATTTTGGTGAACTCAACATTTTAGAGCATTCATTTTTTAAATTTGGAGTTCATTAAAAGTCTGAGATCTAGGTTGCATTCATTCTTGCATTGCATTAGTGAAAGTGCATATAGGTTGCATTTTTGCTTTCTTGCATCATCTTATCTCATTAAAAAATTTAAAAGTGAATTGTTCATCATCCTAATTGCATTTAGAAACATTGTTATTGCATACAAAATTGAAAAAAATGCATTCAAATTTGCATTCAATTGTTTGTCACTAGTTACTTTTTCTTGCATTCATTTGCACATTTTTCTGTTTCTAAACATCAGGTCCCTGGGTAGGCAACTTGCGAACACTATTATCAACCCATAATTTGCTATTTTTCTGAACAAAACCTCTTCTGGGACAAAAATTCCCTTTTCTACATCTTAGTCCCTATGTGGGTTTCTAGCTCAGAACCCTGTCTGAGTTGTGTGCTTTCTATTCCACTTTCTATACCCTCCAAATTCCTTCAGTAGGACCAAGATGCCCTTGCTAGCATCTTAGTCCCTGTTGAGTTTGAAGTTATAGTTTCCAAGGTTTAAATTTGCTTTTCTGCACTTTTGTTTGTTGTCATTGGTTATCTGTTTAAGTGGGTTGACTTGTTGTTCCATGCATTTCAGTAAATCTAGTTTAAAGTGCTTCATTTCATGCATTTCTCAATTCCAAATTTTTATTTACAACATTTCATCTTTTAGGTTGTTGCATAATGTAATCAACAAATTACCTTGTTCATAGTATTGCACTTTATTTACTTTTCCATGATAACATGTTTTCTTTCAAGAGATGTGGCTTTGATATGGTTAAAAATGGATTGCATAAGTACAATATCCCCTCTTATGAGTTCAATTTAGAATATAAAAATGAGGTCATTAAGAAACATGTTAGTCATCCTTCTACTATCTTTCATAGTTATGAGAACATCTTAGAAAAAGCAGATCAAACCATTGACACAATCCTTAATATTACATTGCCCATTGGTGAGGATGGTATGATACAAGAGGATGCAAGCATAGACAATCATAACAATCATACTTGTTCTTCTCTTGATACCTCTCCTATTAGTGATGAAGGTATCTTGGTGAAAGAAGATACAAGAATTGAGAATCTTGATTGTCCCTCTCCTCTTCCCCTTTTGGAAGATATTAGAAAACAAGAAGATGAAATCATAGAAACATTTATAAACATCACCTTACCTAGTCTCCATTCATTCCTTGCTTGTGAGAATGTTTTAGCGAAAGAGGATGATATCATAGATAGCCATGATAATCAAAATATTCCTTCTCCTCCTCGATGTGAAGAGGTTAACTTAGTGTTAGAAGATGCACCTATTGAGAGTCATAAGAATCTTGTTCCTCCCTTCCCTAATGCTCCTACCATTTGGAATGATCTATTTGGTAATCCTATTTTTCCTTCTCTTGATGCCTCCCTTATTTGTGATGAAGTTACTTTACAAAATCTAACCATAGAATGCAATGAACATCTTACAAGCTCTCCTACAAGGCTAGATAGTATGGCAAAAGAGAATGAGAGCTTAGAGAAAGAGGATAAAGTCATGAACAATCATAACAATCAAATAGAGTCTTCTCCTAATATCCCCACTATTGATAAACAAGAAAATCCAACCATTAATAAATCCCTTACTTATGATGAAGTCATTTTAGAAGAATCAACCTTTGAATGTCATGAACATCTAGTTTATAGTTCTCCTAAAAACTCCCATCCTAGGGAGGATATCATGGTGCAAGAAAAGGATAATATTGACAATAATGATATGGTGCCCTTAGATGAAGATGATGAAGTAACATTCGAGTCCCCTTCACTAAGAGATCATGAAAATAAGGGTAGGTCTCTAAGGTTATGCACATTAGATACCCCTTGGAGTACTCTCTTGAGCCTAAACTTATCATTTATCCACCTTCTCAAAAACCACAAGTTCAAAACAAACCCGTCCTTATCCTCAAACCACCTAAGAACAATGTTTCACAACAACCGTCTTACAATACCGTTGCTCATACATACAATACTAGGAAAAATTTGCAACCAAGACAAACACCTTCAACATCCCTCTCATTGCCTAATCCCATTTTTCCTAGGGCTCCTCGTTTAACTTCGCATAGGTGGAAGGAGTATGATCTTGTTGAACAACTTAAGAATACTCTTGCAAAGATATCCCTATGGGGACCTAATTTAGAATTCACCTAATTATCACACTATGCTTCAAACAGCCTTGCAACAAGTTGTCGTCCCCTCTAGTGCAAACTTGAATGACATAGCAACAATGATTCAAGGAATAAATGTTGACATTGGTTTCCACCAAAGTGAGCGCCCTCCTTTACAGGTGCAAAAACAATATGATGCTTTCATGATCATAGCTCAATGCAATAGCACAAGGATAAAGCAAACCCTTGTTGGTAATGGCTCCACCCTTAATGTGTGTAATATAAACCTTTTGGATAAGCTTGGTGATGATAAATCAAAAATCCAACCCACCTCTTTATCTATTAGTGGATTTGACAACGTGGGAAAACGATTGCTTGGGATGATCACATTACCTATTAAATTTGACAAAGTTACATTACAAACCATGATCCATATTATGCCTAATGATCTTTTGTGTAGTCTCCTTTTAGGCAGACCATGGATTCATGAGATGCATGCAATGCCTTCGACTCTTCATCGTAAAATGAAATACATCTACAACAACAAAGTGTACACACTCGAAGTCGATCTTGAACCATACAATTGTTTTAACATTGAGAAAGTTAAAGATAATTCTTTGAAAACATTAACACCAACTACACAAGTAGAACCCGTGCAACAAAAAGACAAAGAAAAACACATAGAAGAAGTCACGAAGCTATTAGAAGATTATTGGGGTTTCTTGGATTTTGAACCTACATTCATGGGAGAATGCAAGATCATAAACAAGGATTCAAACAAGGGAAAATAAAAAGCTATAATGTCAACACAAAATTTGGAAGACCCTTCGAAAGCATCCACCTCAACCACTTTAGAATAAAAAGAAAATTTTATACAAAAAAAATCAATGAAACTGATTATCAACAACCACCAAATCCTAAAGAAATGAAAAAGCTTTATAGAAGAGGTTACGAACTTATAAAACAACTGGGCTATAGTGGAAAAGAATGTGGTGCTAGAGAACAAGGTATCTGTGTCCCTATAGAACCTAACACGTAAGAAACAACCCATGGTCTTGGTTATTGTCCATTGATAGAAATAAACTAACCTTCACTCAACATCAACACTCTCACAAAAGATTCCTCTAAGCCGACTTTAACAGTAGTGCATCGGGTGAAGCCACAATAGTGGTTTACAATTTGATGGAGGAAGGAAAATTGAGAAAAAATGACCCCATGGCAAAAAAATTGGTTTTAGGGGTTCGCATGAACCTACAAGTTCAACCGAACCATAAAGGGGTTCGACCAAACTAGGGTTCAAGCGAACCCATTAATTACTGGGGCCACATTTCCCGCCCAAAAAATAAAAGGAAAATTGCATATTAAGGGGGTTCGAATGAACCCTGGTTCGCTAGAACCCCCCTTTTCCCTAATTTTTTACTTTAATCACTCAAAAACCTAAATTTTTACGCTTTGAAGCTCGAGTTGAGGATGAAAATGGGGGAATATTTATAAACCCAACTGGAATCAGGTAGTCTTCAAAATGAGCTATCCAATGAATATAATTTTAATATGTTTTGGTTTTATTATGTATTTGTTTTTTTAGTTTTATTAAACATAGGTTTTTCATTTAAAATGAAGGTCTTTGTTCTACACATGTGGAAAAATAACAAATTATCAAATTTTTTTTTTGAAAAATATGAGTGCACCAGATATTGAAGTCCTTGATCCAAAACAAAAAAAAAATTGAATTTTGATATATACAAAAAAAGTTACGCGTTATACGGTCGCGCTATGTCTGAATTGTCATTGTTTGACTTCAAAACTTGATTAAAGAAAAAATATTCAATAAAAAACTATCTAACCAAGTGGAAGCACTACATATCAGAGTCACAAATGTAAATTCGAAAGAATTAGAATTTTATCCTTCATGAAAAAAAGTTATTTGTTATACGGTGTGCGTCACTTTTTAAAAATGTTGTTTGTTTAAAAAACCCATTTTTTGTGGGAGATGGAAAAAGAAGTGCAATCTAATTCCAAAAAAATTGAAAAAAATATTTTTAGAATCTATAGGAAAAATGTGACGAGACTCTAGTTTGCATCATCTTGAAATTCCTCACGGTTTAACCGCTATAGGTGCCCGAATGTGAAGATTTAGTTAAAAATAAAAATTTCAGTGTCCAGTTTGGCCAAAAATTGTAAACCACTATTGTGGGATCACCCCATCATGAACTGATAGACACTAGTGGTCTTGATTATTATCATTTGAAAGATACAGAGAAGTCCTCGCTTAACATTAATGTCATCATGTAAAACACTTATGATTTGAATTTGATAGATTTTACACCCTCCAGTAAAGGAGAGAACAAAATCTCACATTCTAAAGGGTCTTGTGTAGGTATGACATCTTATACTAAGCAAGAGATATCTTTGTCGCAAAATAACAAAATATCCTCTACTATTGATCAAGAAAGTTTCTTGTTGAGACTCCTCCAAGATCATTTGATATCCCTTCCTCCAAGAACTCAAAATAAATTTTACTACAGGAGTTTATTTTGTGCGTATCATAGAGTTCATGGTCATTCTACTAATGAATGTGGGGCTTTGAGTAGTAAAATTCAACATCTCAAGGAGTTTGGTGCTATTCCTTATGTGGGGGCACCTAATTCCTCTAATTGATACTGATTTTCACTCTAGCATGTTTCGCATCAATCATCTTGGCTCACCCTTGTCCTGCACTAAGTGGGGGCAAGGGGTTAGGTAGTGTTGTCCTCGTATGTCATTTGTCGTTGTCTCTTCTGGATAGTTGACTACCTTCCATGTATATGTAAGAGCAAGCTTGGGATGTGGACGACATGCCTTAAGTTGGCTCGCATGTGATGTATTGAGTTATCTTTAGCATTGTATTTTTGGGGGCAACCCTTTCGTCCTATTGCATGACATAGCTTATTGGAAACATATGACTTGGCATAGGGATTTCTGAGTAAGCTCTCATGTCTTCTTCTACTTTAAAGCACTTGCTCACAACAATGGTGTTAGCAACTGCGTTAAAGTGGGGGCATACATCGACACTCATATTTCATTGTGTGATTTTCTTTCTTCTTGCGATGCGTTCCTTTCTTGGTAGTCTTTGGGTTTGATTTCCTCTGAGAGCGTGATATTTCCTTGCACTTGTCCTCTCTTGGAAACATTAAGTACAATGTTCCCCTAGATGAGACCTTGCACTTGTCCTCTCTTTGAGACATTAAGCATGATGTCCCCTAAGATTAAGACCTCACACGAACTATGTAAAATCCCTTTGAACATCCCTCTTTCTTGTTGTGTTGCATTTTTGTACCTTATTAAATTCATGGAGGTATGGCTTTGATATGGTCCCCTGGGGCTCACTTAGTGAACACCTAGCTTCACTAGCCCTTGTGAGCATGTGTTTTGTTTGCATGGTGGACACCTTCACTAGATCTGATGTTGGCTTGGAGTGTTGTAATTCCAAGGAATTTGGCATAAACAAGTATAAATACAAGGTTATTTCACTCATTTTCACCCAAGAATTTCAAGAGAGCATTCCTAATAGCAAGTTTGTGATTACAAGACTTCACAAGAGTATTCAAAGACATTTAAGAGCATTTCTAAAGCATTCAAAGGTAGATTTCTTCATCATTTGTTGTAGCAATTCAAGACACATCATCATGTCAAAGGACTAATGCATAAAGCATGTTGTTGATGTAGCATTGAAGATCCATTTGCAAGCATTGTCTCACATCCAATTTGAGATCAAGATCTACATTCTTCATGGCCACTTCATGTTAATTTGTAGATTTGTATTCCAAGACATCATCCAAGGTATCATCATTTCATGTTTCATGTCCTTATTTCATTGTTTCATCATTTGGTTTAATTACCTAAATGAGGTTTGACCAAGGAAAAAACCCTATTCCCTAACAAAACAACATTTTCTCATTCTCTCTCTCTCTCTCTCTCTCTCTCTCTCTCTCTCTCTCTCTCTCTCTCTCTCTTTGTGTGATTGCAAGTTTATAGGCTGAAAAAAATGGATTTGAAGCCTTCAAAAGTATCAAGATTGCAAAGTTGTAAAAGTTGTGAAAGTTGTCATGTAAAGTTTTCAAGGCTCACAGAAACTCAGATTTGGAGCAAGATATCCAATCTATCTACATGAAACTAGTGGGAAAAGGTTTATTTGATCCATCTTTAGAGGATCACAAAGTTTTGCTTCAAAATTCTGCTATTGGGACACTTCATGACAAAATGGGATTGATACGCCACTTGTGGCGTATGAGTCCTAATATACCTATTTTTGGGTATTTTTTTATAGATCCTGATTGAACAGTTCTAGATTCCTATTTCCACATAGAAACCCTAGTTTGGGATATGCCATCCTAGCGTATAAGTCGCAGTGTGCATTAAAATCAACATTTTCAGCATTTCAGAGCTTGTTTCGAGCTTCTATAGGTTTCCCGGTGCACCTCTCTGATTTCTCAATTTACTGTTCTTATTTGCATTCATTTCTAAGTTATTTTTTCAAGTTTTGCACATCATTAGATTTGATTATTAGGTTTTGCATGTTACTTGTCTTTCCAAGCCCTAGCTTGGTGGTTAACCCCTTTTTAGTCTCTAATTATACCCTAGGACAACCTTTAGCAGATCTCTCTCTCTCATTCTATTCTTAGATTGAGATCTCTAAGGTTTCCTTGAATGCAATAAGAGTGAAATAGGTCCATATCCTTGTGCTCCATCTCCTAAAAGGTGGGGAACCCTATTTCCATTGTTACATTTTGGTGAACCTGCATTTAGAACACCTTATTTCTGATTTGGAGTGCATCAAAGTCCTAGATCTAGCTTACATTAACTTTGCATTAGGTCTTGCATTAGTTAATTGGCATCTAGGGTTTCAAAATATTGCATTAGTGAAAGTGAATATAGGCTACATTTTTGCATCTTAGATCATTAAATTTCACTAAAATTCTACAATTGCAAATAGTTTAGGCATCATACATGTTAGCAACCTTATAAACAACTCAAAATTTGCTAAAATTGGTGCAAAAACCCTAATCTAGGACTCATACACCCCTTTGGGAAATTTAGTGCTAGGACAAGTTGTTTTGCCTACTTTTTGGGATTTTTGTGTTGTGAATTTTCTAGCATTTTGACCCCTCCAAAAACCCTAACTGGGACTCATATGTCCCTCTGGGAAAATTAGTCCCAGATCAGACCTCAAACTACCTTTTACAACATTGAAAACCTTGTTTCTTCACTTTTTTTTGTTGTCATTAGTTATCTGCTTCAATTGGCTGAGTTTCTGTTACATGCATTTCACTAGATCTAGCTTAAATAAGTTCATTTCATGCATTTCTTAATTCCAAATTTGCATTTACAATATTTCATTTTTAGATTGTTGCATAGTGCAATCAATAAATTACCTTGTTCAAAATCTGAAAATTGTATTTACACATTTCATTCTAGGTCATTGAATTGCATTTTAAGTCTCTTTCCATTTTGAGTTTGTATAGATTATTTTTTACAAATGTTTGCATCTGTCTTTTCCAATTTTACAAAGAAAAATTTAGTCCATAAGCATGTTAATCAAATTCATTCAATACATTTCCCAGTTATGAGAGTCTCTTAGTGAACATAAATGAAAATGTTGATGCTTGCCTTAAATCTACACCCCTTCCTATCTCTCCTATTTGTGGGAGTGATGTGATAGAAGAGGATACAATCATAAATAACCACCACGATCATAATTTTGCTTCTCCCGATACCTCTCCTTTTAGTGATGAAGGTATCTTGCTGAAAGAAGATACAATCGTTGAGAAACATAAAAGTCTTGCTTGTCCTTCTTTTCCTCCCCCTTGGGAATACATTATGGCACAAGAGAATGATATCATAAACACATTTATAAACATCACCTTACCTAATTTCCATTCATCCCTTGATTGTGAGAATGTTTTAGTAAAAGAGGATGTAGTTGTAAGGAATCGTAACAATCATATTGTAAGTGAGGATGATAGGTTGGTGTTACATGATCAAACCTTTAAGATCTATGGCAACCCTCTATATGTTTCCTCCCCTACCTATCCTATTTTAGAAGACATTATGGGACAAAGGAATGAAATCATAGTCAATCATAACAATCAAAGTGGACATTCTCCTAATATCTCTAAAGAAGATATTTTGATAGAAAATCCAACCAATGAGAGTCATGGTTATTTTAGTTGCCCCTCTTCCCCTAAGGAAAACATTACTGATAAAAAAGACAATCCAACCATTGATGAATCCCCTACTTGTGATGAAGTTATTTTTGCAAAATCAAACATTGAATGTCATGAACATCCAGTTTGTAGTTCTCCTAAAAACTCTCCTCCTAAGGAGGATATCATGATGGAAGAAAATGAGAGCATTGACACACATCTTTCAAATAATAGTGATGTGAATCCCTTAGATGATGAAAATATGACACTAGACTCCCCTTCATTAGAAAGACATCAAACTGAAACCACTGAGGTTATGAATGAACAAGTGTCGATTAGATCTGCCTTGATTAATGGAGCTCCTACATACCCTGTGGAATATCCTAAGAATCCTCTAATTCTTTACCCACCCTCACAATGACCACAAACTCAAAATAAACCTGAACTTATCCTTTACCCACCTAAGAATAATGTTTCACAACAATCGAGTTATAATACCGTTGCTCATACATATAACACTAGAAACAATCTACAACCAAGACAAAAACCTTCAACATCCCTCCCATTGCCTAATTTTATCTTACCCGGTCCTCCTCATTTGCCTTCATAGAGTGGAAAGGAGTATGATCTTGTTGAACAACTAAAGAATACTCCTGCTAAGATATCATTATGGGACCTTATTCGAGCATCCCCTCATTATCATAACATGATTCAAAGTGCTTTACATTAAGTTTCTACCCTCCCTAATATGCAATCAAATGAAGTAGCAACCCAAATTCAAGCTATAAATTCGAACAACACAAACATTACTTTTCATTAACATGAGCTACCTCCCTTGGATTTATGCGAAATAAAAATGATGCCTTTATGATAATAGCTATCTATAATAGAACGAGAATAAAGTGAACCCTTGTTGATAATGGATCCACTCCTAATGTGTGTAGTGTGAAACTTTTGGATTGACATGGCGTGGATAAGTTGAGAATTGAACCTGATTCCTTATCGATTTGAGGATATGACAAAGTAGGAAAACAACCACTTGGTGTGATTACTTTGCCTATTACAGTTGGAAAGGCTACCTTACAAACTCCTATTCATGTCATGCCTCATGATATTTCATACAATCTTCTTTTAGGAAGACCATGGATTCATGAGATGCATGCAGTGCCTTCAACTCTTCATCGTATCATGAAATATGTCTATAACAATAAAGTGTACCAAGATGAAATAGACCCCGAGCCTGAAAGTTGCTTACAAGTTGAAAAAGGAAAGAAAAATCCTCTAAAGGCATTAATTCCAACTTCAAACATAGGACCTATAAATGAAGAGAAACAAGAGATGGAAAAAGTGTCAAAACTATTAGAAGATGATTGGGGTTCCTTAGATTTCACACCAACATTCATGGGTGAATTTCATAAACAAAGACTCTTAAAAGGGAAAAGAAATAGATATAATGTCAAGAAAAAAATTGGAAGACCCTTCGAAAGCATCTACCTCAACCACTTTAAATAAAAGACAACAAATTACACAACAAAATTTAATGAACTCAACTATGAGTGACCACCAACTCCAAAAGAAATGAAAGAGATTTATGGAAAAGGTTTTGAACTTGTGAAACAACATGGATATAGTGGAAAAGGATGCAGTGCTAGAGAACAAGGTATTCATGTCCCTATAGAGCCTAACACACAAGCAAAGACAAGTGGTCTTGGTTATTGTCCCTCAAAACAAACAAACAAGCCTTCACTTAATATCAGCACTATTACAAAAGAGTCCTCTAGACGCCAACTTTAACATTAGTGCACCTTGAATTGATAGACACTAGTAGTCTTGATTATTTTCCTTTGGAAGAAATGAAAGAAATAGAGAAATATTTGCTTAACATAAATGTCATCATGCAAAACACTAATGATTCAAATTCGTTAGATTTTACACTTTCCTTTAAAGAAGAGTACAAAATATCACAATCTAAAGAGCCTTGTGTAAGTATGACACCTTGTACTAAGAAAGAGAAAACTTAGTCACAACATAAAGAAACGTCTTCTACTATTGATCAAGAGAGTATCTTGTTGAGACTCCTCCAAAATTGTTTGATATCCCTCCCTCCAAGAACATGAAAGAAATTTTACTACAAGAGTTCATTTTGTGCATATCATAGAGTTCATGGTCACTCTACTAAAGAATGTAAGGCTTTGTGTAACAGAATTCAACATCTTAAAAAGTGTGGTGTTATTTCTTATGTTTGGGCACCTAATTCCTCTAATCAATACTAATCTTCACTCTAGCATGTTTCTCATCAATCACCTCGGCTCGTCCTTGTCTTGCACTAAGTGGGGGCAAGGGGTTGGGTAGCCTTGTCCTCGTATGTCACTTGTCGTTGTCTCTTTTGGCTAGTTGACCACCTTCCAAGAATATATAGGAGCAAGCTTGGGATGTGGATGACATGCCTTAAAGTTGGCTCGTATGTGACATACTAAGTTATAAATTTTGGGGGCAACCCCTTATCCATGAAGTAGTTTCATTTGAGAACATATGACTTGGCATAACGCTTTCTGAATAACCTCTCATGTCTTCTTCTACTTTAAAGCAATTGCTCACAGCAATGGTGTTAGAAAATACTTTAAAGTGGGGGCATACATCGACACTCATGTTTCACTATGTGATTTTATTTATTCTTGTGATACGTCCTTCTCTTGGTGGTATCATTGGGCTCGATTTTCTCCAAGAGTGTGATATCTCTTTGACTTGTCCTCTCTTGGAGACATTAGGAATGATGTTCCCTAAGAAGAGACCTTACATGAACTAAGAAAAATCCATTTGAACGTACTTTACACTACTTGGCATTTACAACAATTGTTATATAGCCACCTTTCATAACACACTTTGCATGCATATGGAGCCATCTTGTTTGTTCATGAGTTTCAAGCATATGAAGCTTTGCTTGCCTCATGAATCTTAGAGTTCATTGTTGTGTGGCGCCTTATAAAAGCTATTAGGAGGTATAGCTTTGGTATGGTTGTACATATGGGAATCGAACTTAGGCGTGACTTTCCCATAGCCACTTTTGTGTGTGTGTGAGTGCATATCGGCCACATGTGTATGTGTCTCACCTCTCTAGGGGCTCACCTAGTGGACGGCCTGAGGTTCCACTAGCCCTTGTGAGTGTGCATTTGGTTTGCATAGTGGACATTGTGTTCCACTTTTAACCCACCCCTTTTGGAAACTCTCCCAGCGGATAGCATGAAGTTTCGTTGCTTCAGCGTGAGCGTGTATTTTTGGACAAACAATTTAGATCTGATCCACAACATGCAGAACAAATAGTCGAATCTTGATGCACATTTTCTTTCTTTTTCTTTCATCTTTATATATCTTTGACATTGTATGTTTGTGTATCTTGTTTTGCTACATATCATACACCTTGTGTGTGTCCCTCTATGCATGTGTTGGTTTGACGTAGGATCTTAGATCCTGAGGGCTTGACCATCCCCTTGATCTTTGTCATCCTAGACCATCCAGATCGATACACTTGGATCCCTCTTATGCGAGTTTGTCTATTTTAGTGTGAGTTTGAAGCAAGTTCCTCCTCTCACTAAAGTGGGGGCTAAATGTAATGATGAAAAATGTATCCCTCTACATTCTCACACTTGTTTGAGCCCTCTTTGTTAAATTAAGCTTAATGTTTCCTTGATTTAGTGTTGTAATATGTTTAACACATTCACATTAGGTCTTGGGCCCTTGTAAACTAAGTGGACTTAATTATGCCTTATTTAGGGTGTTGTAAAGTGTATCTTTACACTTTCACACTAATCTAGGGTTTTATTAATTAATTGGGCTTCTTTATGCTTTAATTGGCCTTATTTAGCATCCACAAGCCTTAATTAATGCATCTTTCTAAGGATAATCCCGACATAAACCAACATCCAATCATAATTCATGTGTTTTTGGATTGTATGGGCCAAATTTAGGGATCTGAGACTCATATGCCACCTTAGGTGTATGAATCCCACCTAAGTTTCGAGGCCCCGATCTAGATTTCACATCAATCTAAGCATTTCTGGAAAAATGTGTCCCAAAACCTAGCCTAATGGGACTCATATGCCACAAATGGCATATGAGTTGCATGTGGCTTAAACCTAAATTAAATTTAAATTCTTGGTGGGATTTTATCTTCCTAGATTTGATGTCGGCTTATAGTGTTGTAATTTTGAGGAATTTGGCATAAATAAGTATAAATACAAGGTTATTTCACTCATTTTCACCCAAGACTTTAAAGAAAGCATTCCTAATAGCAAGTTTGTGATTACAATATTTCACAAGAGTATTCAAGGACATTCAAGAGAATTTCTAAAGCATTCAAAGGAAGATTTCTTCATCATAAATTGTTGCAGCAATTCAAGACCATCATCATGTCAAATGCATAATGCATCAAACATATTGTTGAGCCAATGTTGTTGATGTAGCATTGAAGATCCATTCCAATTTGAGATCAAGATCTACATTCTTCATGGCCACTTCATGTTAGTTTGCAGATTTGTATTCCAAGACATCATCCAAGGTATCGTCATTCCATGTTTCATGTCCTTATTTCATTGTTTCATCATTTGGTTTAATTACCTAAATGGGGTTTGACCAAGGCAAACCCCTATTCCCTAACAAAACAACTCTCTCTCTCTCTCTTTGTGTGATTGCAAGTTTATAGGTTGAAAAAAAAGTGGATTTGAAGCCTTCAAAAGTATCAAGATTGCAAAGTTGTAAAAGTTGTGAAAGTTGTGATGTAAAATTTTCAAGGCTCACAAAAACTTAGGTCTAGAGCAAGATATCCAACCTATCTGCATGAAACCAGTGGGAAAAGGTTTACTTGATCCATCTTTAGAGGCTCACAAAATTTTGCTTCAAAATTCTGCTCTTGGGACACTTCGTGACAAAACGAGACTGATATGCCACTTGTGGCATATGAATCCCAGTATACCTATTTTTGGGTATTTTCTATAGATCCTAATTCGGTAGTTCTAGATTCATGTTTCCACCTAGAAACCCTAGTTTGGGATTGATATGCCCAGCCTGGCATATGAGTCCCAATGTGCATTAAAATCAACATTTTTAGCATTTTAGAGCTTGTTCCAAGCTTCTACAGGTTTTCGAGTGCACCCCTCTGATTTCTCAAATTACTGTTCGGATTTGCATTCATTTCTAAGTTATTTATTCAAGTTTTTCACGTCATTAGGTTTTGCATGTCACTTGTCTTTCCAAACCCTAGCTTGGTGGTGAACCCCTTTTTAGTCTCTAATCATACCCTAGGACAACCTTTAGCAAATCTCTCTCTCATTCTATCCTTAGATTGAGATCTCTAAGGTTTCCTTGAATGAAACAAGAGTGAGATAGGTCCATATCCTTGTGCTTCATCTCCTAAAATGTGGGGCACCCTATTTCTATTGTTACAACATCAATATCATATTATCCTAAATATGTAGCTATAGGTTTCCAATGAAAACCCATTGCAGATCAAAATTTGAAAGGGAATGTAGGATATGAGAGAAGAGGGCCTGCCATCACCCTATAAAATTAGTCACTTTCTCCTTGGCTCCTTGGTTACAATGAACTAAATCAGTCAAACGTGACTTGAGGTAGAATATTAGCTTGGAAATGTTGGAGAAATTGATTGACAAATTGTTGAAATGAATGAAATGAGTTATTAGACAATGCATAAAATCAATGCAAAGTTGTATCTTTTAACAACCGAGGAAAGAGCTTGGCTAATAGAGGATCCTCAAAGACAAAATCACTACATAGTGCAATAAAAGCTGACACATGGTTATTAGGATCTCTTTTTCTATTATACTTCTCAAAATGGAGTGTTTTAAAGTTTTTGGTATCAAGATTTTTTAGGATTGTGGATGACAATGGGATACGAGTGAAGTATGATGGAGGATTTGATTAGGTTTGGTTTGAATACATATTAGATATTTGTTGCTGTAAAGAGCTCACATTTTGCAATAGTTGATAAATGACAGGATCGGTAGGTGAGATGGTTTGAGAATTGGTAGAATGTGAAGGACTAGCAATAGCAATAGGTGGATTGGTATTTTGGTAAGTGAATTAAAGATGAGGTTGAATTACAATGTGTTGGGGAATAGGTGGATTAAAATTTTGAGAAATGAGAGGGGTGGAACAAAGCTATATTGATTTATAGGATTCTCGAAACTAGTGTTAATACTATTATCAGATTGTGCAGGAGATATAATTGAAGAAGTGAAATTTGGAATAGGAGATGTCATCATAGGTATGGACACTTGTGCCCCCATCTAGTTTTGAGGGAATGTGTTGTTGAGAATTTTCATGCAACTACCAACAATAATTTTCCTTGTTGGTAGCCACCTCAACTTTTTCCATTTTTTTCTAAAACTTTTCTTCAATCATAATGAATTTTTCATAAAAATTAAAAGCACCCTTTTCTAGAGCTTGGAGTCAACAATCCAAATATATAGTTTTTTTGATATTTTGATTAATTAAATATATTTTTTAAGTATTGCAAATGGGTTGTTATAATAAAAAATGAGGCTGATTTAAAATTTAAAAAATACTAAAACATATTAAAATATTTTTAAAAACATATGGTACACTAGAGGAGAGAATCCTCTCCAAAAGGGTATAATTTGTTTTTTGAAAATGATAAAAAAAAAAAAACAAAAGTTAACGTCAAATGCAAACTATCAAATTTTGGTTAGTTTGAGTTTAAAACATTATTACAAGAAAAATATGCGTTGATTTTTTTCTCAAGCACTAGATATTGAAGTTATCTATTTGGAAAAAAATCAGGGGAAAATAAAATTGTTTTCTCTTTTTTTTTGTGACATCAACTTGATGTCACTTTTTCTTGAAATTTTCAACAATTCAAGTTCTACTCTTTTTTTTTTGAAATATCAAAGTATTCTATAAAAATTTGAAAAATTACAAGCATAAACTTTATCAAGAGTTCTACGTTTCATCAATTTACATTATTTTAAAATTGAAAACATAAAGACCACTTCTATGCGGTTGAAGTTGATTTTTTTGTGTTGGCCAATTCTTTTATAAAATTGTGACAATTTTGTCCTTTTACCCTTCTATTTACCTTATACATTGTCCTAAAAGACGTATAAAGATCAAATATTTCGAAGACAAAGTTGTATTGTCAATATTGTGTACAAACACCTTCGACAAATTTCACCCACTTAGAATGAAACAAGTTTATGTGCAATCCCTACATAAATAACATATTTAATTCTTTTGTGTGGACTCATGAAAACTAAAAGAAAAGAGGCGCATATTTAAATTTATAATATTTACCCAAGTTCCTATTTATTAAACCCAATTTTCAACCCCTTTCATTCTCTTACCTTTAATATGTAAGAAAAAGATAAATAAAATTACCCTCTACCCTTAATATTGATCAATACTCATCTATTTCCTCAATACCAAATACCTCATTTTGATTTCACATGATATGATATTGCCTATCTAGTGACATCCCTCAAGAATTTTGCAAGTCAAACAAGTTTCATAAATAATGAGCAACTAATAATAAATTATGAAATGATCAATTTGAAATTAAATACATAACAATGTTTAAATCAAGATTAAAGAAAGGTGTTGGGAAATATTTTCTAGTTCTAACATCTTTTATACATTTGTGTTAATGAATAGATACACCCAATCCACAAGCATTATATAATGTAAAATAGTCTAAAATATATTTAACTTGTTATATAAGCTATTGAATTACAATTATTTCAATATAAGGAAAGTTTCAAAATTTGTTAAAAATCATATATTTTGCATAGTTTTATAACTAACATTAATATAATAAATAATAACAACATATTAAAATGTTTTATTTACTATTATAAAATAATAAATTATTTTCAACAAAATTTTAAAATAGAGGATTGGCTTAAAATAAAGTAGTTGGCATGAGTTTTTCATAGTCCATGAAGTTACAATACTTGGTTTTTGGATTCAACTGTGTGTATATTTTTGTCGATGTTTCGGATCACACTCAGTGATCCATCATCAGGAAGAGGAGAAAATTAAAGTTTCAACAAATGTCTTACTTTGTTAAAATTGTTAAACAATATTAAGTTTACATATATAGTGTTGAATCTCATACTCATAATGCAAGTATTTGGCTAAATTTTATTTAGTTAGGATCTATCATATTATTAAAGATTTAAAATAACAAAGAGGTGGCTAACATAAATGATTATTGGAGATAAGAGACATGAGTTTTCTACAATCCATAAATTAATGTATCAAATATCAACTTTGCATATTTGTACATGACATTTCAAATGATTTAACACTAGCACTTGCATTTAAAGGACGTTCAAGGATTACGCTCATAGAAAACCATATGTATGTTAATATGTTAGAGTGTACGTGTTTGTGCATGCAAATTCTAGTTGCATGCAGCTAGATTAAATAATTAATAATAAATGACGGAATGAAATAAACTTAGACAAATTTATATTTTTTCCTTTAAAAAGTTAAGTATTATTTGATTATGAAATATTTGCATATAGATTTAAAACATAAAGCAATGCACATAAAAAAAATAAAATTGCCATCAAATTGACAAAAAAACACTCCAAATGGAAATAGAATGTCCTCATATAGTTGTCAAATCAATGTTCATTCGGCTTTTATGTGATAAGTGATATTTTGGAGGCTTTTATCATTAGACGACAGCTGATTTACCATTAAAGAACAACTGAAACGATTTACCATTAAAGAACAGCTGAAACTTGTTTTCTGACAACTCAACAGTGGTGTGCAAGCATGAGACTTGTTTAAGACTCAAATCTCACACTATATGTAACCTATCGAATAATAATAATAAAAAAAATTCAAGGGGAAATTCAAATACAAAAGGGAGCTCAAAGAAAAATTCCTTCTTTCTGTATTAGATAATGAGGCCTTTAAAGAGGCAAGGCTCCTCAAGATGGCTAGCTTCCTGATCAAGATTCATAATAGAAGAGCGGACATTGAAAAAAACCTGAAAATGGTTAAAGATCAGACTTTGGATCCCATAAATTGATGGTCTCGTGAATGCTATTAAAATCATTCATTCCTCATTCAAGAAACAATATGATTACAAAGAGCACCATGACAGATTTCAGTTACTTTACAACCCCATTTACAGATCAAAAACAAATCTTTAAGCCTCCCCTTACAGATAAAAAATTCCTGGTTTTGTTGTATTCTACCGAATTAAATGAGAATTTGTTGGCAGAATCTAGTTGTCCGGAAAGCAGAAATTATAGCTGTTCGTTGGCTGTTTGTGTGGTTTTGAATAAAAAATAGCATACTTTTTTCATTTGTCAACGACATTCAGAACCGCGATCACAGATAACAAGGACTTCACGTTACAGAAATTTGCTGTACAATTATTTCCTGTACTGCCGCCATTAAAGTCTTAAATTCTGACGAATTTCAGAATCTGAGACTGTCCAGTAATAATTGTTCACTGCTCAGCGTGCTAATCTTGCACATGTGAATTGGATAAATTATTACATCCTTAGCGTATACAAAGGGTAGAGGAGTATCAGTGTTCCACCTTGGACTGCGTGTACACCATTAAAACACTCATTCAAGCGGCGCTACTCATTGATTTTGATGGCTGAGTTAACAAGTTAATATTTCAGCATGTATGTGAATGAATGAGAGATTTTAATATTGTTCATGAGATCAAACGGTTTAAGGAATCGAGAATCACAAAGAAAGAAATTATGGAAATAATGTGTATTTGGTAATTTGTTAAATTTAAAGCAATCCTTTAGGAAGATAATCTATTTGTTTCTTGGTTCCTATAGATTTCATAATGGTTCCATCAAATTCACTAAAGATAAACTTAAGGCTACCTCAAAATGGGACAATCTTCCCAAGTAAAGAAAACCACTTAAAATGAAATAGTATGTTAGAGTAAATAGGTAATCACCTAATAATTAATTAATTATTAGGTCCTTGTTTATTTTATTACATTTAAGCTAAACTTAGGAGTGATTTTTTATTATTAGGTTATGTGTTTTTGTCTCATAACAAATTATGGGGACACTTTTCATGATCTAACTTAATCCTCACCTAGGATTTCATCTAATTTTCTTTTTACTTTTTAATTTTCACAAGGATTCATTACTGTAATTGTAATCATTCATTCCAATAGATTATTGCATCAATAGAATTCCTAGGTTGCATAACAAAAGTTATTGCTTGTTCTCTCTATTGTGATAGGTGTTTTAGTTGTAGGTGATTTTTGAGAGTCGTAGGGTTCAACAATCAACTCCAACATAGTAAATATAAATAAATTATAAATTATGAACATTAGGAATGCAAGTTTGAGACACATTTTTCTAATACCTTTGTAGTTTTGAATTGCTTTATCTATGATAGTATTTTTCTTTTAAGAATGTGTTGGGATGTTCTAGTTATTCATAGGGTTCATCCTTAGGGTTTGAGTTCTTTTGGTTTGCAAGGGTTTTATCCCCTATATTTTAACTAAAATCATTTTTATTATGTTTAATGGCCTTCTATGCTATTGCAATCTAGTTCATCATTGACTCGGTTTTTTGGTTCATCACTTAAATTATAACTTGATCCCTATGGCTAGGTGTTATGTTACTATCTCCCTTCAATGTCTAACTTACTAGTGTTTCTCTCGCATCAATCTTACGTTAGTTGCATTAATATGTATTTTTTAAATATCCTCATTGGTTTTATAGGTTCTTTTCATTCATTGCAATGCAAACACACTTTGCAATATGACAATCATTTAATTTAATTTTTCGTATGCGTGCACTATATTTATAAGTGTCCTACATGGTCTAGTATTTTTAATTAGTTATTTTTTCTAACTATCATGTTAAATGATTGTATGCCAAACAATGGGATTATGTGTGTCCTATAAGTTAAGAACAAGTAGTAGGTTCTCATTGTAACACACAACTCCTTCATAATATAGAGTTGATGGTGGGTCCCTTTCTTTTATGTGCACTATGCACTAGGCTCATTCTTTTCTTATAAGTGAGTTGTGCTAGTTTACACATGGTGATTATTGATTGCAACACATGACTCCTTCATAGTGTTCATGCTCTTTCAAAATGTGTCCTTGATCTAATAACTACATTCTTTGTATCTTATGGTGATTTCTTGGGTGGTAATTTATTATTTATCTAATGATGTTGATGTGTGTGCCTTCTTAAGGACCATCATATAGAGGTTTGGTTGGCTTATACAACTAGCAATATTCTATTGTAGTACAATGTTTCATTACAACACAATATTTTAGAGAGGTGGTTCCCACTTTATCTAATGTGATATAATAGGAATAAAATATAAGCATTTGTGTGTGTGCCATCTTAGGTGCATCTACAATGGTACAATGAAGTCTCTATTGGGCCAGGTGTTCATTGACATTTGCTTCAGCATATGCAATGCTCTTATTGGTTGGAAGGGACAACATGGTACTTATATGGAACTAGGTGTTGAGGCAAAGGGTTTGAAATTATTTATTATTACATTTTTTAGAGTGTTACATATGAGATATGTGATAGTCATCTATATTTTCCTCTCAAGAATATCAACAAATATAATTATAATACTATTGAAGGAATTAATTATTGTCATTAATTTATAAAATTTTGTAATTGCATTGAATGTAGCAATTTTGTTGAGGGTAAATTATTTCATAGATATATACATCAAAATTGTTTAGAATCATTGCTATACATATCTAGGAGGAACTCAAATGTATACCATGAATGAATTTTGTGAACCATTTTTATCACACATTTAAGTTGAACATATTTTCAAGCTTTCTAAAGGGAAATTGGATACAAGCGAGTCACTTGCAACTAGAAAATTCTTATTATATTAAGTCATGTAAGGTTTGAAAAGTTGTAACTAGTTGACATTATGTTTTCAAAACTTCAATTCTATGTTGTAAATCCTATAAATATTAAAACCTTTAAAAGTGAGCCATATTTATACCCAATCCAGTAGAACTATAATAAGCTTAGACCAAGAACTAAGAAAACAAGTATTGCAAGGCCATGCTAATAAACCCATCCCAATGTGCAATATGTGGAAGTTTGACCTAGGGAAATTGGTGGTGCCAAATGTGCTCATCACTATTGACCTACTAAATTCCATATGCAATAAATATGACCCCACTACTAGAACATTGAGGGATAGGTCATGATTCATACCATTTTCCTTAAATGTAGAATTGATTAGGAAGGTTTTTTTATCTCAACCTTAAGGCTAAGCATATAAATTAAGTTTGATGAGCTATGCTACTTGAGTATAAGAGGGATAGAAGTAGCTACAAGGTAAAATGGTTGTCTAATCATTTGAGGATTACTTTAGAATGACATGTGCATCTTTATGTTAGGCCCTAGGGACATTACAAAATTAAAATTCTTGTTGCGCTAATGATGTTAGGCCTCTTTCATAGTAGAAAAAATCTAGAAGGAATGGGAATCATCAAAGGTTGACTAGATAGTACCATCCTTTACATGGTACTCCCTCTTGTACCATATATTAGTTTTTTGTGAAAAAACTATTGGGATCTTGATCTTAGAGTAACTCCCACATTGCAAGATAGGATCCCCCTCCCTGTGAAGAGATGGAAATACATTTTAAGGACATGTATTACTCAAATTATGACTATTGCATTTTTTAGCTAAATCTTGTAACCATTTTACTTAATCTACTTTGGGTCAAAAGTGATAGTCTTCCATAGGTCTTCACTATGTTTTTGAGACCAAAGAATCTAACTCTAGAAGATGATATTGACCATAATTGAGGTGATTGGTTTTATCACAATGATGTTGGATTTGGCATAGTCTTTCATTGATGTCAAAGGTTCAAAAGTGTTCATTGCTTGAAGGAAAATCTTAGAGAAGGCATTTCAGTGTTGATCACTACAATGGAAAAGTGTTCATGCTTCATACTTATTATGGTTCATCCTTGACACATTCAACATATATGAAAGATGACATGTTCATGTTCATACTACACTACTCATTCATTATTTGGTTCATTGCAATAGTTCTCAATGTTGTTTGGTGCTCATTACTCGCCCAAGTTTCTAGTTCATTATGTTGATGCTTCATAGTCTTAATGATTCAAAGTGAAGCCTTGCTATTTGTATAAAAGGAAAGATTGGTTGGTACTTAATGGTATTTGGTAATCATGGCCATTTTATTGAAGGCAAAAATGTTTATCAAAGGCATATATACTAGTACTTGTGTCTTTGTTTTTGCAAAGTGAAAGAGAATTGTCAGGAGGCATATTGGCACATATAATGTAATGTCTTTTTTGTCATTAAAATGGAAACACTTGGTGGGAAGATTATTGCGTAGACAATAATGCTTATGAACATTGCATTTTTGAGAAAGGCAAAGGTAAAGTTTTTGTTTAGAAACATGCACTAGTAGGTTAAAGGCACTCAAAAGAAGGGCTCAAGGGTGACTTTGATTGTTGCTTGTGTCAGCCCCTTTTAGGGTTACCAGCTTAGCAGGTCAACTTATATAAATGAGAATTAGGGTCGATATCAGATAAATGGCACAAATACTATAAAAAGTGCTAATCTAATTGCAAGTATTAAATACATTAAATACATCACTACTTAGCTCTAATTTTGATGAAATTTTCATTATATAGGCACAAAATTAATTTGTAGAAATGTTGAGTTCACCAAAAATATAAGGAAAATACACCACTTTTTATTTATATCTACTTGTTGATTATATAAATATAAAAATAAACCTATATAAATGAGAATTGGGGTTGATATCAAATAAATGACATATTTATACTATAAAAAATGCTAATTTAATTGCAAGTATTGGATAAATTAAATGCATCAATGCTTAGCTCTAATTTTGATGAATATGTCATTATATAGGCACACAATTAATTTCTATAGATATCATAATTTTAGAATTCTTTAGATGATTGTTGTTGACCTATAAATCTAATTGAGAACAATTAGATTCACTTTTGCATACACAAGTGATCTCTTTACACGTATAATTGAACCTATAACTTGTGAATTTGATTTGGTAGAGTTACATTATCTAAAACTTATTTCCCTTTGTGTATGCAACTTAAATTTGATAATGAGCACTTGTGGTCTTTATATACACCTTTGGGGAATCAACAAAGTTGTTAAGGTCATGTTCTATTTAGCAATACTCATGAATTCACCAATTCAATAATAATGAACCAAGATTGAGAATAATAGGTGTGATCCTATGATAACGATGATGCAATGTTGATGTAATAAGATTATTTGTATTCCATTTTTTTCCTTGGATCATGTATTTTTCTTATTTCTAGACAATTTATATGAATTATAATTAGTACTTAATGCACAATTCCTAGTGTGCAATTTGAAACTATTTGCACTTTAATTATATCACAACAACTAGTAAAAATGAAGGAAAGGAAGCCTACTATAAAAATTCAATTAAAAAGTCTATTCAAATTTATAAATGCAATGATAATATGAACAAAATTTATTCTTGTAAACTTATATAAAAATAGCTAATAAAATATTTAAAAAATTAAACTTAACTAAATTAAGAATAAATAACATGATAATTAAAAAATCAAATATTGTTTTTGATTAAGGGTAAAAAAAGGTTTTTGAAGGGACCCTGAAACTCTTTACAAAAATTTATCCAGAGAGATAAACAAGAAAAACAACAAAAAACCAACAACGGGCTTAGTAGGGAAATATCAAAACAATAACTAACAAAAAACTAACTACTACTAAGTAACACAAATGCAACAAAAAGAACAAGAAAGGGAAACCCAACAACACAATTACATTTTCTTCAAAGTTTTGCTAGCCTCTAGCTCCTGCTAATAGAATTGGTCTTGGAGATTGGAAAAGATAACCAAATCTTACTTCTCATCTTCAAAATATTTATTTTTTCTTCCCTTAGTACAAGAGCTAGGTCCAACATGCTTATTGTTCTTTTATTTTCCCTCATTGATATGCTCTTCCTAGATATTCTTCAATTATTTGGTGAGGATGTGGATCCCCTCCACACTATTTTGAATAATACAACAACTAACTTTAACCACCCTTTCTAAGTTGACATTTTTTATTTTAATTTCTTGCTTCATGATAGTTTTTCTTTCTTCCATCTCTTGTTTCTAGTTGTCTAGATTCTTGGCCTTGTCTAGGTCATTTTTTATAACAACCAAATTATTTTCCAATTTATCCATTTTTGGGATGGCCTCCTCGCCTCTCATAATTTTTTCCTCCTCTGAGTTAGAAATCTTTGTTTGACCTCCCATTTGTAGCATAAAAAATTGTCACCCTTGACAATTTCACACTACCTTGACACCCTATTTTACTTATGACATTTATTGCAACAATAATTTACTCATTTTAGGGCTAGATTGATAAAATATATTTAAATACCTGTAATCCCTAGAAATTTGAGGCAAAAAGTACTGGTCATGGGCATTGGATGCCCTAGACCTAAAAGCAAATTTTTGAATACGTTTGAAATTTTGATTGGTGACCTTTTATGATTTGAAAATGACCCTAGGTTGGCCCCTACCCAAAATGATTAATTAAAATGCATATATAAACACGTTTTTCTCTCATTTTGAACATAAGAAATAAATTTAGAGAGAGGGGGATCAACGAGAAGGCAATTATAGAGAAGTGTTGTGTTATCAGGTCTACATGTTAGCTTCAACAATCTATAATGCATATGAACTAACCTTTTGCAGGTCTATCAAGCAACCAAGGCATCCATCAATCAACCTGTAAAATGAAACCCATAAATATTTTTAAACCGCCCTTCAAGGGTCACATACCTCATTATCAATTCCACAATTGCAGCCCATATGGTTTGATAGAAGTTCACTCATAACTAGAAGGGAGCTTGACTAATTTCTTCCTCTTGTTACCCTTGAAGAAAATTTGCATTGCTTCGAATCCCACCTTTCCATCTTTGTAGATTTCTCTTCCCTCCATAGAAATCCTAGAAACCTCAATGATTAACTCCTCATTGATAGTCAGCTTACACCCAAAAGTTGAGATAGTTCTATTCTTCCAAGTGTTCACCATAATTCTAGTGGCTTCGGGGTTATGACCATGGAGATTTTCCATATACTAGGTAATTTACCTCCCTCCTTCAAAACCTTCCATATTTGGGGTTTTCGTTGGATGCTGACACAGTTGCAAAGGTTCAATTCAATTTCTATCTCCTACCATCCTTTTCAAACTGCACTCACTCCTTTTACTAGGGACCCCACTTTTGTTCAAAAGATTACTATTAAAAAAGTCACTTCTTAACTTCTTTCTCAAAGCATCTCAGCTTTTATCTAGAGACCTTCTAATGCAAAGAGGTTAAAACACCCACAAAATGTGTGAGCTTAATTGAATCATTAATGTTGTGAGGTCCATATTCTCCATTATGATAAATCATTGGAAATAGATTTTGTGGCTTGTAGAGGGAGGATATTGTAATCCTCCCAACCTATTAACCTTTCACTTGTTAGACCTAAGTTGGCAAAAATGTTTGCCACCATATTACCTTCACTGTAGCATGTGAGAGAACTCCACCTCTTTGAAAGTTTTGACCAACTTAATAGAGTCACTTATGAAGGGGTCTATAATCCATCTCAACTTTTGAGTGCCTTTTAAACAATTAATATTATTCATAGTATTCCCTTCCATACACACTTTTTTATAACCTTTAATATGGACTAGATGAATACTGTAAAAAGTTGCAGCGGCTTCAACATAGTGATTAGATAAGAACCCAAATGATCCACCATTGCCACAAAGAACTTGCCTTTATCAAATATTATTATTCAATAACTTCCAAACAAAATGTATCATCTTATTCTCTAATCAATACATTAAAAACAACTCACTCTAGGAGAAAAACGCATGGGTATGCAAAATTTTGTAGAGTATTAAATCTAGGTGAGGAGCTTGTAAAGTTCCTACTTCAAAGGTACAAAAAGTCTTTGAAATATCTAATTTGATACCAAAGGCAAGGGCTGCCCCCTAGACTGAAGGCTGGACAGCCTGCAGTGGGCAGTGGCACAATGAAGAAATTACGAATAACTAATCTCTATATTATTTTTGAACGTACATCTTCATCATTTGATATGCAATGAACAAAGATTTGATGGCTCAAACGTGTCATAGTACAACACTGCAACCTCATTGCCAAGAGCGACCTTTTTCACGGCCTTTTAATACGAACAAATCAAAAGAAGGCTAAGCCCTGCAATTTTGATGGGGTTAATTGTGGTGGGTTGGTAGAGCTGTTCCGTCGTCTGATTGATCAAAATTTTATTGCGATCGTTTTTTCTGCAGGCTGAATCGTGGTGTGTTGTGGATGATGACGTCGGGTGGTAGGCTTCCAAGCAGCCAGGAGCGCGAGAACAATAAGAAACGGGAGAGGAAGAGAAGAGCAATTGCTGCAAGGATATTTGCAGGGCTTCGCCTTTACGGCAACTACAACTTGCCCAAGCACTGTGATAACAATGAAGTGCTCAAGGCCCTCTGCGCCCACGCCGGCTGGACCGTCGAACCGGACGGCACCACGTACCGCCGGGTAAATAACCTTTTCTTCCCTACGTTTGATGTTTCTGTTTTCCTGGGTGTTTAAAGATAGAATTTTGGATCAACTGCAGGGCACGACGATGGCTGAGCCGATGGACTGTAGCGGTCGTCAAGGTGAAAGCGGTTCTTTGATTCCATGGCTCAACGGTCTGAAAAGCGAGGGTAACCGGCTGGCGACTCCGACTGCGTTGCCGCCCTTGGAGATTATGACCGCCGGGCATTGCAGTGCGCCGGTTACTCCGCCTCTCTGCTCTCCCACCGGAATGGAGTATAATACCACCGCTAATCTCGGCTCGCCTTATGGCGAATCACTGTTTTCGGCTCAGACTTCTGGTGTTCATCTTAATGGTTACCATTGTGGGGATGGTAAGGTGATGGTTTCAGAGAACCGTGGTTTTCTTGATCCATGCGGACCGATTCGTCTGCAAAGCTCGTCTTTTTTCTCTTCCGAGAATGGATTTCACCCGCCGGCCTGGAAAACTGCTCGTGCCGGGTGCCCTAATCTGGAGAATGATAATCCTACTGCTGTAAGTGGCGAAGATAGGCTGGGAAATTCAAAGGGTAGAGACCAACGTGACAAAATGCATCCTCTGCCTTGTCAAGAGGTCAAGCTAGACCTAACACTGGGGCTGCCCAACATAAGGGATTCTGGGGAAGCTTAAAGAAGGGGAAGGGGAAACGAAGAAGTTAACCTATATGCTCAGCAGATATCTGTACTTGATTAAGGGATTTTGTTATAAACTAAACTCGTACAAGGTTATCCTTTGTTGAATTTGTATTGTTATTTCCGCTACTCTTTACTAGAAACTAGATCTTTCTGTAGAAGCCCACTGTTGGTAATGAATGGAAGGAATATTGAATTTTGAATAGAAATTGTTTTGAAATTATAATATTTTTCATAAAAGCTGATAATGTGGATAAGATGTATTTTTGGTATTAGATTTTCAGTTCATGTGATATATAAAATATTTTTTTTGAAATCAATTGTATATATTTTTTAATTGATATATTGGATCACACTTAGAGATCCATTCATTATCATAAAGAAGAGAGTGATCTTATTAAAAAATATACACATTGTCAATGGATCTTCAGTCTATTGGTGAAGTTGGTTGAGTGATCTTATTAAAAAATATACACATTGTCAATGGATCTT
>VDFB02389355.1:0-29827 GCA_007258455.2 Sequoia sempervirens | reverse complement strand
GATCTTGGATCTGATTCTGGAGATGAGACAAAGATCGTTACTGTCAAGATCCAAGGTAAAGGGAAAGGTATAATTCTTTCTTCTAATGTGAGTATTTCTAAAGCAACTATTTCTAATGCAAGTAAAGTATCCACTCCTAAAGTTGATAAACAACGGAATGAACTGTTTCACATTCATGTGGTAACTAAACACACAAAGATTGATACACTATTTGATTCAGGCTCTCAAGTCAACTTGATTTCTGAAGAGGTTGTTAAGAAATTGAATCTAACTACTACTCCTCATCCTAAGCCTTATCCACTTGGATGGGTATGTAATGATGCACAACTGTAGGTGACAAAACAATGCAAATTGTGTTTTGCCATCACTGCTAATTTCATTGATGAAGTAGAAGTAGATGTTGTACCTCTGGATATTTGTGGGCTTGTATTAGGGAGTCCTTATCTATATGATAGAAAGGAAATCTTTTATAGGGGGGAGAACAAGTATCATCTTTTTAAAGATGGGGTAGAATATATTGTACGTGCACACAAGGTCAAGACTAATCTCACACTAGTTAACGCTGGTCAAATGAAAAGATTAGTCAACTCCAGTAAGAACTTTGTGTTAATGCTTGTAAAGGCCAAAGAAGAAGATAACTCTGAGGCATTTAAGAGGTGTGATCCAAAACATAAGGTTGAAATGGTCAAAAAAATTTCCGCTTACGATGACTTGTTTCAAGAACCAAAGGGGTTGCCACCCAAGAGGGAAATACAACATGAAATCCAACTGCAGTAGGATGTGCCATTGCCTAACATCGGCTTGTACCATTTGTCCGTTATGCAGAATGAAGAAATCAAGAAGCAAGTTCAGGAGTTAGTGGAGAAAGGAGTCATCCTTCCTAGCACATCACCTTGTGGTTCTCCGATTGTACTGGTTCCAAAGAAAGATGGATCTTGAAGAATGTGCATTGACTACCGCTCCCTGAACAAAATAACAGTAAAAAATAGGTATCCTCTTCCAAGAATTGATGATTTACTTGATCAATTAAAACATGCGGTTTACTTCACTAAATTAGATTTGCAAAGTGGTTATCATCAGATTAGAATTGCAGAAGATGACATTTGGAAAACTGCTTTCAAGACAAAACAGGGACTTTATGAATGGTTGGTTATGCCCTTCGGGCTTTGTAATGCACCTGCCACGTTCATGAGAGTCATGAACGATGTCTTTCGTCCTTTCATTGATGATTTTGTCATTGTCTATCTAGATGATATTCTTATATTTAGCAAGTCTTGGGATGATCATGTAAGTCATGTAAAGAAATTTTTTTATGTTTTGAGAAAAGAAAAACTCTATGTAAAGATGTCTAAGTGTGAATTTGCAAAGACATCTCTAGTGTACTTAGGCTATGTCGTAGGGAATGGTCAATTGAAAGTAGACCCTATGAAGGTCGAAGCTATTGTAAACTGGCCTAAGCTAAGTACTGTCACTGAAGTCAGAAGTTTCTTAGGTGCAGTCCAGTACTAGAGAAAGTTCATTGCAAACTTCTCCTACATTGCATCACCATTGCACGCGTTGACAAGTATGAAGACAGCTTTTCAATGGGGAGGTCCACAGCAGAAGGCCTTCAACACTTTGAAGGAAAAGTTAAGCACTACACCAGTTTTGGCTTTACCAAATCTACATCAGCCATTTAAGATCAAGACTAATGCAAGCAGGTTTGCCATGGGAGTTGTTTACACGCAAGGAGGTAAACCAATCTGCTACCACTCTGAAACCTTTTCAAGAGTAGTAAATAACTATCCTACTTATGATAAGGAACTTTATGCTTTAGTTCAGAGTGTTAAAAAATGGAAG
Source organism: Sequoia sempervirens (assembly GCA_007258455.2). NCBI lineage: Eukaryota > Viridiplantae > Streptophyta > Pinopsida > Cupressales > Cupressaceae > Sequoia > Sequoia sempervirens. Next base: position 27,988 of record VDFB02389355.1, on the reverse strand, counting down.
CATTAAATAATGGGGAAAGAAACTGTAATCCACACTGATCACCAACCACTACAATACTTGCACTCACAGTCTAAACTGCAGCAAAGTAGGCATTTCAGATGGATGGGATGTTTACAACAGTTTCACTTGGTAATTAAGTATAAAAAGGGTACCATAACAAAGTAGCAGATATGCTTTCTAGGCCTCCTGTTATGAACTCATTGATTATCCTTAAAGGTAGTTCCATGGTGCATGAAAGCTTTCAGGAATAGTATGCTAATGATGAAAACTTTAAGGATATTTATTCAGCTTTAATTGCAGGCAAACAGATAGAAGAGAAAGATTACTATGTGCAGGATAAACTTTTGAATCATTTGGGCAAGTTATGTGTTCCAAAAGATGAACAAGCACATGTAATCTGTGAAGCTCACACCTCTTTGATTGTAGGACATTTTGGGGTAAGTAAAACAATTACTCAATTGCAAAATTATTGTTACTGGCCTAAAATGCAAGAAACTGTCACTAAATACATTAAGGGTTGTATTATGTGTGCAACTAGTAAACCAAGTAATAGAAAACTGGGGTTGTACACACCATTACCTATTCCATACCATCCATGGGAAAGTGTGTCAATGGATTTTGTCGGGGGGTTACCTATGTCTAGGAAGGGACATGATTACTTGTTTGTAGTAGTTAATCGGTTCAGCAAAATGTGTATCTTAATGCCATGTAAAAAGCAAGTCACTGCTAAACTGACAGCTCAAATGTACTTCTAATTTGTATGGGTTCATTTTGGGTTACCTACTTCTATTATATCTGATCGAGATTCTCGATTCCTATGGGAATTTTGGTCAGCTTTGTGGGGACTCATGGACACCAGACTAAAGAAGAGTACAGCCTTCCATCTGTAGACCGGCGGACAGACAGAGGTAGTAAATAGGATAGTTGTGCATCTACTCAGAGGCTACTACAGCAAACATCCTAAGTTGTGGGATGAGAGTCTTCATTATGTGCAACATGCTTACAACCATGTAGCACACTCTTCTACAAAGAGGTCTCCTTTCGAAACTTGTTTTGGTTATGTGCCCAAAACACTGATGGATTTTGCTTTTGGGAAAGACAATGTTGAAGATGGATGCCATGATTCAGAGAAGGCTTTAAAGTTCATCCAAAAAGTCCAAGCAATTCATCAGGCAGTGGAAGCACAGTTGGAAAAGAGCCAAGCCAAATACAAGGCTCGGTATGATAAACATCACACCGATCATCATTTCCAGGTTGGAGACCATGTTTGGTTACATATCAGCAAGGAAAGAATGCAAGGCGAGGGAAGGAAGCTCAAGTCGATTCGGTATGGTCCCTTTAAGATCTTGGAAAAGGTTGAAACCAATGCCTTCTGCCTCAATCTTCCTCCTTACATGCACATCTATTCAGTTGTCAACATTGAGAATCTGAAATTGTACGAGCCTCCAATGATACTGGATGAAGACACAGCCATTTAGGTTCCATCAATTGATGATCTTTCACCAGAGTACATGTCAGAGTTGCCTGAAGATATCATCCTCGACAGGAACGTCAGGACTTCATGAAGAGGAGCAATTGCATACCTCAGAGTGGCAATGAAGGGAATGCATCCAAGCAAGGCAAAGTGGATGGAGATTGGTAAAGTGAGGGAACTTTACCCTCACTTACTTTCCGAGTAATCAAGCTTTCAGAGGTCCAAAAGCTCTCCAGTGGGGAGGACTGATCCGAAGGATCTTCGTCAAAAATTGAAGTTTCTCTTTTATCTCCAGAATTGGCATCATCAGGAAGAGTTTGAAATCTTGACTCCAACGCAACTCGAACGGAGTCAAACGAAGCTATGGGGCCCAAGATATGCCCAGTCAAACCTTGGTAAACTCAGTGCCCAGGACAGAGAAAAAAAGGGTCAAAATTTGAAGTCTCCAAAAGTGATCAAAATTGGTCTCAACACGAAGAGCTTGTCGAGAGCTTTCCAACAGCATTCGTTTCTCGCGAATCGGACTCTGTTTGCCTAAGTTACAAGCAGTCAAAGGTCATAGTTGACTAGAGTGGACCAGGTACAATGATGATGTCAGCATGGTACGGTCAACATCTAGTCATCATCATCAGCCAATCACATGTTGACATGTGGCAAAATCTAGACGAATAAAAAATTAAAAATTAAAAAAACACACCTAATCCTAAGTCTTAAAACAAGGCTAAAATAAGCCTTAAAACAAGGAAAACAAAACCCACACCTACCTCCCACGTGCATGCTTACTTGGGGAAAATTTTAAGGAGGAAAATGTGGGCTTTACTTGGTAAAACAAAAAAACTAAAATATTCCCCTTAAAAATATATAGTTTCAACCACTAAATTAATGGGTGGTAAGGAATAATTAATAAGCCCAAATTTAAAACAAAGCCCTCTAAAAGGATGAAACAAACAAACTCCTATAAACAATACAATTCCGGATATGACAAAAATTAAGGGGCTTAGGGATTTTATATGTTTTTTTAAAATAATGTAAAACGGAAGATTTGAAGATTTTTGTGTAAATAAGGAGGATTTTTAAGTTGTATTTGTAAAAATGGAGAGATAAGATTGTTTTGTAAAATCAATTGGTTAGTAACCAAATTGATTAAATTTTTAATATAAAAAGGGGGGTTTAGAGGCTTGAAGAGATACATTCAGGTGTTGGAGACTTAAGATAAGTTTGGAGAGACGAATTGTTGATCCTGTACGTCGGGAGAATGCTGGAATTTCGTCATGCTTGAAGGGAAAAGCTTGTAAACAGATGTAATGCCGAATTTCTGAAGATTTTAATCGGATCGGTCTACTCTTTAAAGAGGGGCCCAGAGACGTAGTCATTCTTACGACGAACTCCGTTATCATGCTGTTTGCGTTCTCTCTTTCTTGTCTCATTCTGAATTTCGTCTTTTTGTTATTTCATTAATTCAATTATGTTGTGTGTTAATTTCATTTTTGTAAGTTGAAATTGAAACCATAATTGTAATGCATTCTTGAAGCAAACGTCTTAGATCCGTTAAACAGATCATCAAAGGAGTCTCTTTCTTTATCAACATTCTTTACTAAAAAACCATCTTTTAACCTTGTATCTTCTTCAGTTTGTAAGTCATTTCTTACAACTGTTTCCTCATCAACTTTAGTATTTGGTTTAGGTTGTGCTTGTTGTTTGGGATTCTGCTGGGTTTTTTCTTTTTTCTTTGTTTCCTTTGCTTTTTGCCATGATAGGTACTCCACCACAAAGAACCCCAAGGATCTAGCTTTGATACCACTTGTTGGAGTACAGAAACACTGAGAGGGGGGGGTGAATCAGTGTTTCAAGTTATAAAATAAATTCAATTTGATTGTTTCACATAAACTTATGCATATAGTTTCTTTGTGACAACTTGAATGTTCAATTACTAAAAAATAACCCAATGAAATAGCCAAGACCAAATGCTTGATTAACATAGAGATTCAAATGCTGAAAAGTACACAAAGGAAATAGCAGAACTGAATTGTTTGAACATGAAGACCATATAAATCATAAAAACCATAATTCACAATGATTTATGAGTGGAAAACCCTTTATAGGGAGTAAAAACCACTCTGAAAGTTCATTTTATTAGGCCTCACTAGCACAAAAGTAATCTCACTGATTACAGCCTCATTGGCAATGAACATCTCACTGATTACAGCCTCACTAGCAAAGGTCAATCTATGTCTCACTGAAATGACCTTACATCTCTTTTGTTAATCTTGGAAAGAATATAAGACAGAGGATCTCTCTATTTCACTGTAACTCATGACAACTTTCAGTCTTAATGCAGTTTATGTCCTGTAGGTTTCATTGTATTCAAAACCTAAAAAACACAAAAAGCATTATAACACACTATCTTTTTGTTCAAAAGCATTATAGCACACTGTGTTTTTGTTCACAGTATTTAAAAACACAATTACAATCCAACTATGAACAGCATTCTCAAGAATTCATTTCATAGGGTTTCGAGAGAAACCACTTTATACATTCACTATGATCATATAACCAAAACAAATAAATCTGCAAACTTGAACATTCAACTCTCACCCTCAATATGCCATGCATAAGCAATATATACAAAGCTATCAATAACCTGATAAAATGCATTAAAGCTACACCGCTGTTGGAGACAATTTGTAACTGAATGTATTGAAAATATGGACAAAGAAGTTGGAAATAATTCAATCCAAGACAATACATGCTTCTTCTTCACTCTCTTTCATTTGAATGCATTACAAATATATAGGATTTTAGTTTCCTAAAGTATAGGAAACTCCCAAAACAAATCACCTAAATGTATTGAGTTGTTTTAACAACTCAATTTATTTGTACCACTAATCCTATAACTTATATAACAAACATACTATAATATAATATTAAGTTGTTTCTCAACAACTTAATATTAATATCCATAACTCTAACAAACATTATTTTATGCATCCTAAACACCTATGTGAAAAATAATTCCCAATACCCCCCCTTAGTGTGAACATGGGGTGAAAGTACATCACAATACTTGATGACCACACACAATAGCTCACCAACAATATAAGATAAGAGTAGGGACATACACATCTACTCATGTCAAGCAATAGTGGAACTAGCCTCACTACGCTTAGTAGTTCCATCCAAGGATAGGGACAAACACATCTATCCATGGAACCAAGGATAGGGACTAACACATCTACCCAAGGTTTTACATCAAGCCATGAACAGGGACAAACACATCTGCTCACAACAATTATGACTGGGGACAAACACATCCAATCATAATTACCAACTCTTCTAACTGGGGACTAACACATCCAATCATCTTGTGAATGGGGAAAAACACATCCATTCACAATCAACCAACAATAGTGGTTGGGGACAAACACATCCAACCACAATTTACAAAGCTTGAAAACCAAGTCTTTGTTGTCGCATATGCAGCCACCATTGGAGATCATTGTTACTCTTATCACAAATGATATGAGACAGTTGTCACTGCCACCTGGAAACCGATCTTGGCTTTAGTCTTTTTGGTACAAATAGTTTTGTCACTAATGTAATATTGCGGCCTCGTTGCTAGTGACTGACAAGAGGTCGCTAAGTATCCTCCAGCCTTCAATGCCTCCATCCTCCAGTAGGTTTGATTTAGAGAACATATTCCTCCTCACTATCTTCATGTGGAGGGTCTTCAGTAGCCATCCCATGAAGGCATTCTTCATCATCATCTGCAGCCAATGCCTTATCTGTATTTAACTTTCCATCAAGGAGATCTTTGGCAAGTTGTATGAAATTCATAGCAATGTGTCCCTTCTTCTTGCAATAGAAGCACAACATTCTATTCTTGAAGAAGTGATTTTCCTTTGATGCAAAAGAACTAGATTTGAAGGACTGGTTAGACTTATTTTTGCCATACATTGCAGTTTCCTCTAAAGCCGGGTCCATTTTCTTAGCTCCTTCATCAATTAGAGTAGATATTGTATCTTCTAGGCTAGCACTTACTTTGTTCAATGTGAATACAATATTACTATAACTAGGAGACATACTAGTTAACAAAATAGCTTTAGCATCATCATCATCTACTGTAGCATTTATCCCAGCTAGTTGATTCAATAGAGAGCGAAACTTACTGATATGTTAACAATATTATCACCTTCCACCATTTTTAACCCGAACAATTTTTGCTTTAAACTTGTCTTTGCATTCGTTGCTTGTGATCCAAACAAAGTATTCAAGCCATCCCACACTTCCTTTGAGGTCTTTGTTAAGTTGATATGATGGAGGTATGCATCTGACTGTCCAAGACCAATCAAAGTTATTGCCCTTCTATCCTTTGCAATCCACTTTGCGAGTTCATCAGCATCAGTTGGCTTTGTTGTTGCTCCACTTACCACATCCCACAAATCCTTTTCAATAAGGATCAACTGTAACTTGATCCGCCATGTGTGGAACTCTGAACCTTCAAACTTTTCTATCAATATACTATTTTTCTCCATTTAAAGAAACACTATTAGACTCCCCCTAATCTAAACAATGTTGAAAGTGTCGAATTCCACCGATAATGCACCTTCAACACTTTTTGACAAAAAAAAAAAATCCTCAATCTATAGACTCATACTTTAATGACTCAACGATTACCCCTCAATCCAAATAGAAGGATGTCGGTTGAGAAAAACCTAGTGCACTGGTCAATAAAAGTATGAAACAGCTTGCAAGGAGACTCAATCAAATGAAATGCCTGGCCAAAGCAATATCACTGGCTGCCAATCGAAATGGTTCAATAAGAGAATGTTGAAACCATGCCCTTTTGAGTGTGAATATGAGATCGGTTCATTCAGAGAAATACGCCTGATGTGAAGTGCAAAGATAGGCATCCACAGAACGAACATGTCTAAGGAAACTACCACAAGCGTGGAGAGACCTCCGTGCCACCTCAGCATACACAAAACTCCCTCTGCACATTTACCAAACACCTCATCACGATGCAAGCCCAATACCAAAACAAATGCTTACCCAATGGTGCCGCTAAGGATAGAAAGAGTCTCGCAGACCACATGCAGAGGAATAATCACCAAGCCAAACCGAGCCGATACCAAGCACTGTCAATGAAATGCTCGGACGTAGAAATCACGCAGTGAGAGCTCTACATTAAGAAGACCAACTTAGAAATTAAAAAACAGCAACTACTACTTGATCAGCAATAATGAAAAAGGGCTTTCCATTCACCAACACGGGTCTGCCACAAAGTTGCCAGTCTAAAACCAGACAGGTCGATTTGGTAAATAGATCTGACAAAGAAGCACAAGCGAAGGAGAAATATGATCAGGAAAATACAAGAAACCTTCAATCCACGAGACATTCAGCATATACTTCTCTTAGAATCATTTTAATGTTGCAATATGCAAAGATACAGACGCATAGTAATCATATCGCTCTGATACCATATTGAAAATATGGACAGAGAAGTTGGAAATAATTCAATCCAAGACAATACATGCTTCTTCTTCACTCTCTTTCATTTGAATGCATTACAAATATATAGGATTTTAGTTTCCTAAAGTATAGGAAACTCCCAAAACAAATCACCTAAATGTATTGAGTTGTTTTAACAACTCAATTTATTTGTACCACTAATCCTATAACTTATATAACAAACATGCTATAATATAATATTAAGTTGTTTCTCAACAACTTAATATTAATATCCATAACTCTAACAAACATTATTTTATGCATCCTAAACACCTATGTGAACACTAATTCCCAACAGAATGAAGAGCTCGAAACTTACAAATCCTAACTGCAGTATCACAGAATCTTTCAAAAATCTGCACATAATCATCATTGTCCAAGATCCTGTCGAAGAACCTTTGAGATTTTGGTGTTCTCAAAGTTCAATACAAGTCGTTTCATACAATAAGCTTTGAAACCCTATTTGTTGTTTCATACAATAAGCTGAAACCTTCGTAGTGATGAAGTAGAAAGTACTTTACTTGCTGGGTCGGTAAACCCTAGAAGGGGCCAATAAATCATGTATTTTAAACCCTTCAAACAACCTTTTAAAAGATTCTTAACTTGCTATTGTAAGTCACCATTCATTTATAAAAAACCTATGTAGAGGTTATTTATGTGAAACCTTTGAAGAGATTTCAATATCAACAATAAAGTAAAGCATGAAACCAAGAGTATGTCACAAACCCTGATCTTCATCACATTTACTAACTTGCAGAGCATTACTCCTTTGAAGCTTGACACTGAAGAAGGCACAACACTAAGATTCAAGGTCTTGTATCAACCAAACACTTTGCACTTTGTCACTGTGATGAACAATATTGAAATGCCTTCAACATTGAAATACCTTCTCAAAAATTTACCTTGAAGCAACACTTTACGCTTTGCAATCTCTACACCCTTTGACACTTTTGCACAAACTGAACACTAATGTCAAGCAACTTTAAGTACTATTGCAATGAACTGAATGAAGGATGAGCAGTGAATATCTCAACACTGGAATAGAGTGCATAGAACATGAATATGTCATTTTCGCATGTATCAAGGACACACTATGAATCAAAGCATCCACATACTCATACCTTGTCTTTGCACCAACAACATTCATCAACATAACTACATCAAACCTTTGTCTTGTCTCTATGACCTTTGACATCAGTGACAAATAATGACAACAGTTTCCATAAATAGAAATTACTAAATGCCTATGTTTTTGCCCTAAATGCATGCATCGGACTGTTAATAGTCAAACCTTGCAAACAAAATTTTCAGATATTAAAGAAAGCAAACTATTTAAGCATGAACAGTCACAAAAACTTCTTATTGGCTAAATCAGAGACCAATATTTTGCTGCAAACAAGGTTTTGAAGGATAACAGTTTGAACATCACACAATTTCAAGAAGCAAACAACTAGAATGCATTCAGAACTACAATTCAATCAGACAAATTTTGTCAATACAAAGCTTGAATCAATAAAATCTCCTTTTGATTTACTCAATTAATTACAAACATAAGTTTTCATAATAACTTCAACCCAATAACAGTTTCTACAGCATAACCCCAACTTCAACTATAATTAAGAATTTATGTGCTCAAAGCACATATTTATAATTTTATAAGTTAAAGTAGAGAGCTTTTAGAGATTTAAGGAATAATAATAAAATATTCCAAAAAGTATTCACTTTAAAGCAAATCTATCCACAAGCTGCAAGAACAGCGGAAAAAAACAATTTTAAAGCAAACTATCAACTAAATAACAATTTCTACAACATAGGCCTAGCTTCAACCATCACTTGAGTTTATGTGCTCAAAGCATTTATTTATAAGTTAAAAATTAAAATAAATAACAGTTTCTACAACATAAGCCCAACTTCAATTATCATTGAGAGTTTATGTGCTCAAAGCACTTATTTATAGGTTAAAATAAAGAGATTTAGGGATAACAAAATATTCCAAAAAGTACAGCTTTAAAGAAAATCTATCCAGAAGGAGCAGAAAAAACAGAAAGAAAACAACTTTAACGCAAACTACTTCTAAAACAATTAATAAAATACAAAGGCTTAGAATAGTCAAATTGATATTTGGAAGGAGAAGACTGGTGCTAGGGGAAGTGTAAAGTCACCTTCCACCATCATGTTTTCTTCCTTTCTTTCCTTCTTGTGGTTTTCTTGGTGTCCATGAATGTGGGTTTGGTTTGTTTGTTTTGTGTTTAAGTTGTTTGTTAGGTGGCTGGTGTTTTGTTTGGTGGGGTTCTTTTGAGCCTTTTTGCTTTATTTCTTTTCCTACCTTACTTCATTGAGCCTAGGTGTCCACAATGCTCTGGGTTGTTTCCTTGTAAGGGGAGAGGAAGTACAGTTCTATTCAGAGTTGCACAGATGCCTATTTAGGGCGATGGTATTGGAGAAGATGTGGGAGCTGTTGAAAATGGTGATCTTAGTGTTGGAATAACTTACAAACCAAGTTGTCGGTTTTGGTATAGGATCATTGGGTTTGAGTACTGAGTTCTGGTATGCTAGTAAGAAAAGTTATTATTTTTCTTGGTACAATGTATGAAATTTTAATGAACAGATTAATGCACAGAAAATTAATTCAAAATCACACAATATCACAGAACCCTGGGAAAACCCTCCTCTTGAGGGAGAAAAACCCAGCAACAAAGATCTCTCTTATATATATAAGTGATGGCAACAATTCGCTTTACAATGAGGCCAGTTACAAGGCCAATCTTCAGAACTTACACAAGATACAAAGACAAATAATAAATTTTCCCTCCTCTTGAGGGAGAAAAACCCAGCAACAAAGATCTCTCTTATATATATAAGTGATGGCAACAATTCGCTTTACAATGAGGCCAGTTACAAGGCCAATCTTCAGAACTTACACAAGATACAAAGACAAATAATAAACTGCCTTAGAAGAATTCGCAATCTGCTCTTTGAGGAATTCGCAATCTGCTCTTTGAAGAATTCGCAATTGCATGAAAAAGGAAATTGAACTTGCTTGATGATGAATGAGGAAAGACGAACTCTTATTTATATGTCTTTGAAGAGTCACCACCTTTCTCTTGATACAAGTCGGCCAGATATAATGAATATATTTTTCTTTTAATTAATCGCGCCAATAGAGAGAAGTCGGCCTTGGAAGAGTCTCTTTATTTCTTTAACAAATCGTTGCCATATAAATTAAATAGCCTTAAGGCTATCATTTAATTTATTACGCTGGAATATAAAATCTCGAAGCTGTTTATCATTAACACTCCCTCTCTTAGAAACCCTAAGTTTCCCCTAATCCTGAATCTGATAGTTTTCTGATGTTTTTCTGAAGTTTTGGGTTTTTGAACGTTTTTGACGTTTTTTTTGAACAATTAATGAAAATGGCGATTTTGATAATAAATGATCATAAATTCAATACAAATAAATCTACTTTGATAATGATGAAATCAATAGCCGGAATGGACGCCAATCTTAATATAAGTCTTCTGAAACAGTTACAATGAAGATCGGAAAACATGCAAAGTAAAAGGCAATGATTTCTTGAAAACCTGATTATTTGATACAGCATTAAATATTCTGATGAAAATGGTACGGCTGCAATAAGTATGCCCTTCTCCCTCTGTCCAGTGATTGCAGATAACTCCAGACTCCAAGGTGCCTCCACTGCTGAAGATAGAAGTCCAGGATGTAAGGCGTTTTGCTCTCCTTGAAAAATACGCCCCAAAAAGGTTGGTACGGCCCTGCTACAGGTTTGTACGGCTGAGACAGCAATCAGCAATAAATGAATGGAGGTACGGCACTCACTAAGTCTCCAGGATAACAATAGAGATAGGCGCCAAGATTTGCAATATGATCCCAGACGAAAAAACTATGCTTCCTCTGTAGAATATGCCCTTGCCAATGATGTACGGCCTGGTACAATCAGTACGGCCTGGTAAATAACAGCAGCAATAAAATAAGATGTACGGCTCTTGCAAACAATGTCCAAGCCCTCTTAAATATTATGCCTTGAAGAATATATGTGCTCTGGCTAAAACCCTGACAAGATCTCTGATGCTGAAAGAATCTGTGAAGTTCTATGATTTCCTCTGAATGAAGAAATCTCTCAACTGCAATAGATCAAGTGTTATTTCACACCCTCTGAACTGCTTCGATGGAGATGGCTCGTTCTCCAACGAATTTCGAACTCAAACCCTAAGGTCTCCGTTCTCTGGCAAAGACTGATCAATTTTCAATTCATAAATGTCATAATCCCACAATTCCCAAGGAAAATGCACTATATTGCTGAAAAGTGCGATTTCCTTAAAGATAGGGACTTTTTAAATATTTCAACTTTTAATCTTTTAATCTTTCAATAGTCTCGGCCAAAATATTAAATTATAAATTTAATATGCAAATGGCCCCTTCCCTGATGTTGGGCGCCCCCTTTATGAGAATCACTTAAGTTATAATTAAAAATTATAACTTTATATTATAAACATTAAATAATTAATATTTAATTAATACAATTAAATATTAATATTTCTCTCGTTCCTCATCCGATTACTGTTCCGTCTGAAGCTGACGAACACTGAAGTGATTCTGAACGCTGCCAAAGTCATACTGCTAAAAATAGCAGGGGTCCCACGCTGCCTGCCAGGAACTGCTAAAAATAGCAACTCTGCAGAAGCCTCCGTCGACCCAAAGCGAAAGCCAATTGATCAACTGCTGCCTGCTGCAGTGAGCCAAGCTCCCCAAACGACCCTCTAACCACTCTGTCAGCCTACGAGGGTCTCCTGATAGGCCAATCTTACGAACTCTGATGCTCATCAAAAAATGGGGACATGACACTCGGCTAGAGAATACTTTCAATTTGCTCAAAAACAATCACCTCAACATGATGCCTCCATTGGCTACAATCAAATGTGAAAGAAGAATATCCTCAACGTGATATTAGATATCGCCTCAACGATATCAACCATAATGGCTACAACCATACTATAAGTAAGTACAAGTGTTCATCACTTTAGCGTGATGTTGTCCTCCAATGTGACTTTCACCATGACTCTCGAGGGTGAAACACAAAGTACAACATATGTCATGGAGTCTCACACATGACATCCACCATGACTCAGCTTAGAGGGTGGAAACAAGGGCTTTCACCTCAAATCTCAAAGAGAAATGCATTAACAAGGGCTTACACCTCAAATTCCTCTGTCTGAGAGGAAAATGCATTAACAAGGGATATCACCTCGAACTTCTCTCACAGAGAAGAACTCATTAAATAGGATCACTGATAATAAGACTCTTTCTCAGTCAAGGCTAGATTCTCCACCATACCAAGCTTATCTTGGAAGTACACAAACTTTATCCTCATGAGAGCTTGGTGAGGAAATATGCATGGTCTACTCATGGTGTTGATGTACACTCAGAAGCATGCGGCCTTCACCGGTACCATATCTCACGATATAGTGGTACTTGATCTCAACATGCTTGGTTACGTCATGAAACCACGGGGATTGACGAAGCTTCACACAACTTTCACGATTATCACAATGAATGATAGTAGGCTCCATTGATTGTCCAAGCAATCCTACAAGGAGCTTACGAAGCCACACTGCTTCCCGAGTTGCCAAACAAGCTGCAATATACTCTGCCTCTGCTGTACTCAGTGCTACAGATGACTGCTTCCTGCTACACCAGGAAATCATAGCTGAACCCAAACTGAAGCAACAACCAGAGGTGCTCTTCCGATCTGTGACACAACCTGCCCAATCAGAATCAGTGAAACCATGTAACTCCAAATCTGCATCACGAAGAGTACCTCAACCCATATCCAAGCATTGCCACACAAATATCTTTCCGGGGATATGTTTAGCTGCAACAAGATGTATGCGTCTCCGGATCACACATAAAAGCGGCTAAGTGCACTCCTTTGCATAAAAATCCAGGTCTAGTGTTAACTAGATACATCAAGGATCAATGGTTATGCGTACAATGTAGGATCACCAAATCTGAACCTTTCTGCAGCCTCCCTTCCAATTTATGTAGATTGGTCTCCATAGGTATAGACATGGATTTGCAACCCATCATGCCAAATCTCTTAAGTATATTAATGAGTTATTACTTTTCCTTGACTTAGAATCATCTCATCTAGTTTACTGAACTCTAATCCAAGGAAGTAATGCATGAGCCCAAAGGTCCTTCATCTCAAATTCGAGAAGTCAACTCCTTCTTACACTCAAAATCGGGGTGATCTTCTCGATGAGGATTAGTCGTCAACATATAAAACCAAAATTTGTCATCACCATTGATTACCTTGAAGTAGAGATTTGAATCAGCATCATTCTTCAAGAAGCCCAAACTTGACAGGTACCGATCAATCCTTTCGTACCATGCACGAGGAGCCTGTTTAAGACCATACAAGGCCTTCTTCAATTTGCAAACATGTGACTCCTTCCCATGAACCTCAAATCCATCAGGTTGCTCTATATAAACCTCTTCCTCAATCACTCCATTGAGAAAGGTTGTCTTCACGTCCATTTGGTGAATCTTCCATCCTCTAGATGCGGCAATAGCAATGATGGTTCTGACAGAAGTATAGCGAGCAACAGGAGCAAATGTTTCTTCATAATCAACTCCCTCTTTCTGAGAGAACCCACAAGCCACAAATCTTGCTTTGTACTTCTCAATGCTTCCATCTGCAGCATGCTTAATCTTGAATAGCCATTTAGAAGATACCATAGACTTGCCCTCGGGTCTAGGAACAATGTCCCAAACATCATTCTTAAGAATTGACTGATACTCCTCTATCATAGCATCTTTCCAAACCTGATGACTAGATGCTTCCTCCAACACCAATTAGGCTGGGATTTCTATAATCCGACTCATCAAGGCAACATAAGCCGGAGAACTTATGTGGCCTTTTGCTTTCTGAATGTACCTCTAGAATTTTGCCAAAACTTTTCGGCCTCATGCATATGATACAGCCCATAGAGGTCTCTTTCTCCCAACAATGTCAGTAGGCCCATCAGTAGGTTCCAAGGGTTCAACAGGATTAATATCTTCTTTTGGTTCTGAAGTCTCCCTCTGAATCTCAGGGGTATGGTCAACTTCCATATCCTGAGGAGACTCTTCATTATCAATCTCCATATGAATCCCCTTTGATCTTCTGAATGCAATATCTTCCTCGAATGTGACATCCCCTCTTACGATCCCTCTTATCATCTTCGACACGGAATGTATACCAAATTACGTAGGCTTTGATGTCTCACTATAGCCCACAAATATTTCCTTCTTGCCAGAAGGCTCCAACTTTGTTCTCTTTTCCTTTGGAACATGAATATAGAAAAGGCATCCAAAGATCCTTAAATGACTAACCTCTAGCTTCATTCCTGTAAAGGCTTCTTCTGGAGTCATATTCTCCAAGATCTTATGAGGACTTGTTCTAAACATACCACGGCTAATCTGGAAGCTTAGCATAGGAAGGTGCAAATCTTGATCATGGATCATGGCCTTATTTGCTTCCACGATGGTGTTCTTTCTTTACCTTAGCTTGTTTGTTGAGGATTATAGGGAACAGAACTCCCCTCTTAATCCACCGCATCAATACAAAAATTCGAAAACTACCAGAGGTGTATTCTCCACCATTGTCGGATCTAAGGACTTTAATTCTTTTACCAGAAAGATTTTCTACCGAGGCTTTAAACTCTTTAAACCTATCCAACACTTCCTCGGACTCTTTAGATTTCAAAAAATAAATCCAAGTCTTCCTAGAGTGATCATCAATGAAAAAGACATAATACAAGAAACCACTCAAAGAAGGACATAGGTCCACATAAATCCCGAATGAATAAGGTCTAAAATACACTTGAATCTATTTTCTCTACTATGAAAAGAGGGCTTTTATATTCTTACCCAATCTGTGAAGCCCTTGCAAGTACCTTAGTGCTCTCTGTGGTTGAACTTAGGAAGACCCAGATACCATCTTCTCCATGATAGGTAAGGCTGGTGTAAAGAGTGAGCCAATCTCAGATGCCAAAGATCACAAAGACTTGAAGAGTCATGAACCAAAGCTTGAAAAGAACGTGTGCAGACCTTGTAAAGGTTTTCATGTCTAACTCCAATTACTTGAGCATCCTTGAAGCTAGAGTTCTCCATCCATACTAGAACTTTGCCTTTTGAGAAGGCAACTTGATATCCTTTATCTTCCAAGGCTGAAATAGAAATAAGATTGCGCTTGATTCCAGGAACATAAAGAACATTACCCAATTGGAGTGAGATGCCAGAATCCAAATGAAGTGTAGAAGTCCCAATTCCTTTCACGGAGTAGCTAGCATCATCTCCAATGATGACTTGTTCAGAAGACTCCTTTTCCACCAAACTTGATAAGTGCTCCTTAAAGCCGGTGATGTGCCGTGAAGCACCACTGTCGATTATCCATGTGTTGGTGTCGGAAGGTATACTACTTGATAATGCCGAATAGAACACATATTCACTTGAATCATTTTGAGGAGAGGCATCATCAACATCCGCAACGGTGACTTGTTGCTTAGGTCTAGTTGGACAATACTTGGCGAAGTGCCCAAACTTATCGCACCTAAAGCATTGAATCTTGGACATATCCCTCTTCTTCTTAAATGGAGGTGCATCATCATTTCCCTTGTCCCGATTCCTCTTGAAGAATCCTTTCCTTCCATCTTTTCCTTTCTTCTTTGAAGCATGGGAGGCGAGAACACGAATGTCTTCATTCTTTGAACTTTGACCAACGCCTCTTGCCACCAACCTTGATTCCTCTTGAATGCAATCTGATCTTAGGCGATCAAACTTAGGCAATTTTGATCTTGCACTGATTCCCTGAATGTAAGATTCCCAAGACAAAGGTAGACCAATGAGAGCAAGCATAGTCAGGTCTTTGTCATCAACCATATGCCCTATTGTTGAGAGCTGATCTCTCAAATCTGCAATCCTCATAAAGTATGCAATCACTAATTCACCTTTCGCCATCTTCACATGATGAAGTTGTTGCTTCAGTGCAAGTGCCCGGCTAGTATTGTTGATTTCGTACATCTCTTCCAATGTTTTGAACATATCTCTCGCTGTCTTCAACTTAGAGACGATAGGCACAATATGATCCTTGACGGAATCAACCAATAACTTCATTGCTTTAACATCTTTCTTCACCCATTGTAACTTCGCTTCTTCCTCCTCAGGTTCAGGAACGCTGGACTCTACGAACTCACCCAAGTCATTTTCACGCAAGGTAAGCATGATCCTAAACCTCCATGATGTGAAGTTAGATGCACCCTCGAGTCTATCCTCGATCTTCAAACCGTTCACCATCTTGACTAATGTAAATAGATGAACAACTAGGGTATTGCTGATTAGAAATTATCTTATCACGATCCTCTCAAACCCGCTCTGATACCATGTAAATTTTAATGATCAGATTTAATGCACAGAAATAAATTCAAATCGGACACAATAACAGCGAGATACCCTATAGCGCTGAAGAATTCATGTCACGCTCTTTGGAAAATTAATCTGCTCTTGAAGAATTCGCAATTGCATGAAAAGATAATTCGAACTTGCTTGATGATGAATGAGGAAATACGAACTCTTATTTATATGTCTTTGAAGAGTCACCTCCTTTCTCTTGATACAAGTCGGCCAGATATAATGAATATATTTTTCTTTTAATTAATCGCGCCAATAGAGAGAAGTCGGCCTTGGAAGAGTCTCTTTATTTCTTTAACAAATCATTGCCATATAAATTAAATAGCCTTAAGGCTATCATTTAATTTATTACGCTAGAATATAAAATCTCAAAGCTGTTTATCATTGAAAACACAATATGTTTGGGAACGGCTATGTTATATATATGCAAAAAAAAAAAAAATTAGAAAATTTACAGAATTGTAAATACATTTGATAGTATGATACTTCATCATTGATCAATGGTAGTGATAAACATAAATGTCAATTGATAGCTCAAAATTTCAATATTATGTCATATATCATATATGTCTAGGAATGAAAATCATAGTTGCAAAACTTGCAAGGTTTTTGCAAAACTCGCAAGTGCTCGCGAGCCAAATGGCCAGGTGAGTTACTCACCAACAAGTTTTTGAAAAACTTGCAGCGATTTTTCTGCGAAAAACTCGCAAGTAATCGGAAAAAAGCACAAGTTTTTTGTCAATAACTCATTGAAATTTATATAATTATTTTTTCTTGCTTGCAATTTTTACTTCGTTTTCGTACGGGGTTGGTGACTTAGGGCATGCAGTGACATGGCAACTAGCAATGAAGGTTTGTGTGGTTTCAAAGGCCTTAATTTGGGTTTGGCTGCCCCTTGACCTTGCAAGGGGCATTGCCCCTTGACCCCATTGGAGGCGTTGCTCCCAAATCCCCACAAGGGCCGTTGCCACTTGACCCTATTGGGGGCATTGCCCCAAACCCCCATGAGGGGCATTGCCCCTCAACCTCATTGGTATCTCCATTCCCAAATCCCCATTAGTTATTAGGAGCTCTTGTCAAAAAAAGAAAATTGATTACAATGAGGGGGTTATAAGGACTTGAAAATTTGAAATATAACTCCCAAGTGTGCTAACTTAGACATTATTATTGCACAACTTACCAAAAATCTCTTTAGATGAGGCAACTTCTACATATGACATGGCTAGTGGAAGTGGCATTGTAACTCATTTAGAGATTGACCTCAGTTTTTGGTCTATGATATGTATTAAACTGTAATTTTGATTTATATATGATGAAAATCAACAATATGCTCTACAAAATTAGTAATGTGTGTGTTTTTGAAGAATATTTTTAAAAAATTATGTATTTTAAAATGTTCGATAAAATTGCCAAGTTATTACTAAGGTTTTCCTTGAGTTTTTGCCGAGTCCCAAGTTTTTAAAAATTTTGGGCCTACCGAGTTATTGCCGAGTCTGAGTTTTTCAACTATGATGAAAATCATTACAATTACAAAATTTGAAATAAATACAATCAAAATGATTATCTTCAATCTTCATCAAAAGGATCTAGATCAAGGTCATCGTTTGGTTCAACATCATTTGAACCACATGTAAATGGAGTGGCACTCGCACTAGGTACTGTAATAACCACCCTCAAATTTTTTTTGTAATTTTCTCAAATAAATCACAACATAAATTTGCAAGTATAGGACTCACTGCTGTCACTGAGGTTTGACATAGCTTTGCAATGCGCTTATAGTTGTTGTTCAAATTTCTTGGTAATAGATAAACAAGTTGATACTTCATTCATGGAAAAAAGATAATTATTTGAATGACAACATAAACTTCAACCAACTCATGCCAAAGGAGGAAAGCAGAAGTTATTAGACTGAAAATTAGTAACTAGCTTCCACATAACTGCTGTTACAATTTTTCTTGATGAAATAACATTCATAAATATTGCCAATACATAAAATAAGTGTCATTTAGAATACCACTTGAAGTACCTTTGAAAGAGAGGTTATGATGCACATTACAAGTCTGAACTGTCGTGTGAGACTGGCTACAGGGCTGCAATTCTTCAGTCGCAGGTTATGGCAGCATTGGAACCATTAAAATCAACCTCCATTCACACATAGAATACCACCCATGTTGATATTATTATACAGCGTCGGTTGTCTCTTCCAGCCAATCTCTTTACAATGATGAATAAATTAAATAATAGCCGATGGCTATTAAATTTATATATAACGATTTATTCTATGAAGAGGCACGCCTTTTATATTAAATGATAATTAAATATCATGAAGGCTCGAATTAATGAAGGGACACGTTTCTTGATAAGGCCGACCTTTTGTGTATTGAAGATATGATGTTTCAAAGAGGCTGACATGCTTTGACGAGGCATGATTTCATGAAGAAGGCACGACTTTTGATGAAGGCCGACTTATGTCTTGAAGTGTCACGACCTTCCCTTCATCTTGTATATATGCTCGATGATCTTTCATTGTTGATCATTCATTCATTCGTTGTCTTACAAGTTCAAGTGTGAGTTTGTCATCAAGAGCAGTTCGAGTTTCTGTAGAAGGCTGAGTTTATTATCAGCAGATTGCATCACTTTGTTACTGTGTTTGCATTTGATTGTGGTGCTTCTAATTGGCCTTCTTATCGGCCCTTTGTAAAGGAGATATTCTTTGTGACATTCAATATATAAGTGATATATTGTTGCTGGGTTTTTCTCCCTCAAGAGGAGGGTTTTCCCAGGGTATCTGCTGCGTTGTTGTGTTGATTTTTGAATTAATTTCTGATTTTATATCTGATCATAAAAACTAACAACCCAAAAGTCACCACACAACTAACAATAGCCCAGCACTGTCATAAAGGCTACCCAACACAAAGGAACAGGTCTGATATATAATTCTGAGCACTGGCAGGTCTGCTAAGGGACTGTTACAATCCCAAACAGCAATAGAAACCTCTGTAAACAACCTCCAACCTTAACTAGAATATCTACTGGTGTATATGTAATGCAACTTATTTTCTCCACATTCCTTATCACCTTTTATATCTACATATCCTTATGCCTCTTCATGAAGAGAGGCATCTCTTTGAATAGAGAGGACCTTTCAACCAATCATGACTCCTCTTCATAACTAAATTTTGCCTCTTTAAAACTAATCACAGCCTTTCCCTCTCACATAGGTAATTGCTGCTTTTTATATAACAAATATCACTGCCTTGTGTTAACTTTTTAATCGCTGCTCCAAAACATTATTTCCATCACTGCTTTTGGATATATGTAATGTCCCCTTCTCGAGCATGACTTCTTCTGATTTACCGTTGGCCTATTCTGGAGACCCGTAGGCTTCTCGGTGGTGAAATTAGGGTTTCTTGGTTGGTGGTTTCTTGTGCTCACGGTTCGGCGTTTGAATTGTGGATTCCTTCTGGGTTTTTCGTGGGCTTTTCGGTGATGTGTTCGATTTGGCATTCTGAGCACTTTCACGAATTTACTATTTTTAGTAAATTCTATTTCTGGCAGTGGTCTTGTTGGTCTCGGCTCGATTAACCTTCTACTTCAGTTGTTCAGTTGGTTTTGCTCAAATTTGGCTTTGGGGTTCATTTGGAGAGATAAGTTGAATTATTCTTAATAAAGTCTTGTTTAATGTTATATTTTGCTGTTGACCCCCCCCTTAGCCTAGTGGTTGAACTTAAGTTGTTTTTAAAAGTGGTCATTGAAGGGTGGCGCCTCATGTGGGAATGTTATATTGTAAAGTTCAAATATTAATGCTTGAAAAAGGGACGCCCTTTTGAGGAGGTTATTTTAAATTAAATTAAAAAGTCAAAATTGCTTAAGGCAAAAAGGACGCCACAGTTGGAGGGAAAAGGAGTTACTCAAATTTGAATTGCTGGGTTTCTAGAAGCTTCTGGACAGTCATCTCAAGTCTTTAAAAGGAGGTCTTGGTCTTCAGTTTCATCATCCAACGTCTTGAGTAAAGTTATGCTGCCGAAATGGTGAGAGGGTTGCTTCGAGGAATGAATGCCTCCTAGCTTGGCTCGACTTCGTGCTTGTGAGACAGCACCTAGTGGAGATATTTCTTGTGTTTGAGTGCATTTTGTAGTGAGGTATGCTTGTAGAGAGTTAATTGCATTGGTAGTTCAGTTGTTTGCATTTTTATGTCACTTTCAGAAGTTGCTGAGTTCGTAGCTAAACTGTTGTTTTCATTCATATTTCAAAAATACAAAAAGATTGCATTCTGGGTGTTTCACATATGCATTTGTCTAGGGGAGGCGCCAACATTTGTGAAGTTTCATGATTTTTAGATAAGTGCTGATTTTTATATGAGAAAATCGCCCTTCTCCTTGGGCCGTACATTTTGTACTTGCATTGGATTTAAGAAAGAAATTAAATACCAAGTATTGGGTCTGTTTTATGGTTCTCACTTGGGCGCCTTGATCATTGAGGAGCTGTTGCATTTCGTTTGGAGTCAATCGGTTGAAAATTGTGAGAGTTGTGATCACTTCTTCTTATTTCTGTGTTGCTGTTTACCAGTTTCAGACCTTGTGACAGTCATATCAGTTTGCATTTTGAGTGGTTCTTGAGTTGGGAAGTGATAGGAAGCTTTGGGAAAACATTGAGAAAGACATACTTATCATTGCTAAGGTTAAAGAGCTCTATTTACTTGATATTGCAGGCAATTTTCACATATTGTAAGCTGTACAGTAGTACTGTCAGCATCTTTAATATTCTTGCAATTTTCAATGTTTGTATCTGCCCACTGAATAAGTGGAAGAGGTTGGCCTGCCGCCTATTTTCTTAATTTGCTTGTAAATTCCAAGTCTCCGCCATATGGTCGCCTCTTGTCCGTCATGGACTGAGTAGCACATGCTTGGTGTTGAGCTACTTTCCAGTATTGCAATAGATAGGGACCCTCTGACCGAATGCTCGTCGTTCGCCGGCGCATCTCGTGGTTAGAGTTTCTTTCCAGCATTTACTTTTGAGACCCTCTGACCAATGCTCACACCTTGCCCATATCGGGATCCTGGTGTACATTCAGGTTAGAGTTACTTTCAGCATCGTTTGGTTTTCTGACTAACCTTAACGGGTGCTTGACTCAATTGTAATTTGCCATTTAAAAATTTGAAAAAATTGGTCCGGTATTTTTCAGTGGTATCAGAGCCACGCATCCTGCCATCCTGTGAAATCAGCATTCTATGAGTGACAGAGAACAGAGGTACTTGGCAAGGGTTTACAAGAGGGATACAGTTCAGACTCAGTTGCATCAAGCTCCAGAAGGTCAGACAGCATCAGAGGTTTTGAGGGCTCATTGGGAGTCTTCTCAGGAGACAGAAATGGGGGACAGTGAAAGGACTTCAGGGGGTAATGAGAGGGTTTTCGGCAACAGAGGTGACAGTGGGAAAGGTATAGACAATTCGGCCAATCTATGTCAAGGGCTTGATAAGAAGATGGATGCCTTGTTGGATATGTTTTCTCTCATGCTGGGGAGAATGAGTCAGAATACTCCACAAAACAATACAGTGCATACCGGTGAGCACAGTGCGTCCAACCTGCACAATAGTCATGTTGCTCAACCTTCAGTGAGCAACACATACATTTCTGCTAGACCCTTCAAACCCACATTTTTGGTACCAGCAAACCCACATCCTGACCCAGAAGAAAATGCTTCATCTTTGGAGAGGCTGACGATCGGCGTACGGAATATGACACCCTTCCTGATGAAGTCAAGCTTGACATGTCCTTCAATGATTACATGGAGTATAGAAGGAAGGATAGAGGCCAAGGGAGAAATTACGACCAAAGAAGAACTCCGGCACAAGGAGACTTGCATCAAGCTATCAGCAAGGTTACGCTTCCCCACTTTGATGGAAGTGATAGTAGTTCTGCTCGAGCTTGGATACAGAAGCTAGACAACTACTTGGCTCTTAGACCAATGGCTGAAGAAGAAGCGATTAAATTCGCTACGCTACACCTAGATGGGGTGGCGCATGAGTGGTGGTACCATGGCCTAGTCACCTTAGGTCATGGGTCTATCACTACCTACGATGAGTTCACCAATAGACTCATTGAGAGGTTCGAGAAGAAGGATCCAGAGGTGCATTTTAGGGAGTTGGCACAGTTGAGGCAATATGGCACTGTTGATGCCTACATAGCTGAGTTTCAGAGACTCTCAGTAATGGTCACTGGAATCACGGAGAGAAGATTAGTGATCCTATTTAGCGAAGGTTTGATGGAGCCACTCAAGGGTTGGGTTAAAGCTTTCGATCCACCTTCCTTACAAGAGGCAATGAAGAAGGCTAGAAGCATGGAGTGGGCTGCTCCCAAAGCAAAGTTCCATTCCAAACCATCATTTCACAAGGGTGATAGAGGGAAAAAGTTTCATCAAAAGCCTCACCATAAGGAGTTTAAACCGCAGAAACCTCATGGCACAAGATTGGATCCAGAGACTCTCAATGAACTCCGAAGAAAGGGGTTATGTTTCGCTGGTCGTGTTCGGTCCTAAAGACTGCGTTTGTCTGTAGCTAAAATCACCAAACTTGAGTACCATATGTACCTCGGACATGAAAGTAATTCTAGTGATACTTTTCCGGACAAAGTGCTGATTTTGAGGATGCAAGGTGGCTAAAAGGTCTTTAAGAATCCCAAAAAGCAAGTGCCAGAAAGGAAAGTGGTACATTGGCCCTCTAAACTTCTCGAAGCTTCCAAAAGAATGAGCCCTTCAAAAGCTCCTGCGGGATGATCAAAGCAGCCAGATAGCTGCTGCTCTAATTGACACCGGGCACCATAACTTCAGTTGTGGACTCTAAGTTGTGGTGGCTAAGAAGGGGCTGCAAACAGAAGACTTTGAAGGTTTCAGAGTTATGGTTGCTGATGGGTTCCACATCTCATGCACCAAGAAGATTCCCAACATGTCAATGCAATTGGGCAATTACGAAGTCAAGGATGACTTCTATGTGGTTAATATTGGAGATACGGATGCTGTCCTTGGCATTCAATGGCTGTGATCTCTTGGAGAGATCTCTTTAAATCTGCAAACCATGGAACTCAAATTTCAATCCGATGGAAAGAAGGTGGTGTTGAGAGGCATGTCAAATGGTGGTCCTCGGATTGTGTCGTTCAAAAGGATGGCAAGGTTGATACGTCATGACCAAGTGGAGTGGGCTGCGGAGTGCATGATTCTTCCAGCGAGTCCAGTTGAAACGAAAAGAGAGTATCCTCCAGATATTCAATCTTTACTCACTAAAAAGAGTAAAGTGTTTGCTGATTTACCTCCTGGACCACCTCCTGATCGAGGTTCAGAACATGTCATAGAGCTCAAGGAAGGAGCCAAGCCAGTAATCACAACTCCTTATCGGTACCCCAAAAAGCAAAAGGATGAGATCGAAAAGAACATTAGGGAGCTCTTGGAGATGGGCTTCATTCGGCCTAGTAAGAGTCCCTTTGCCTCAGCTGTTGTTCTAGTAAAGAAGAAGGACGGTACCATTCGGATGTGTGTTGATTATCGTGCTTTAAATCAAAGCACCATCAAAAATCGATATCCAATTCCAAGGATAGATGAGCTCATTGATGAGCTACATGGAGCTAAGTTCTTTTCAAAGATAGATTTGAGGTCAGGCTACTATCAGATTCGAATGAGAGGATCTGATGTGGAGAAAACAGCCTTCAGATGTCATTATGGTCACTTTGAGTTCTTAGTCATGCCATTTGGGTTGACTAATGCTCCTGCCACCTTCCAATCCTGCATGAACAGAGTTTTCCAGAAACAGTTGAGGAAGTTTGTGCTAATATTTTTTGATGACATCTTGATTTTTAGCAAGACTTGGGAAGAGCATCTCAAGCACTTGGAGGAAGTGCTTAACATCCTAGAATCAGAAAGCTTGTTTGCCAAAAAATCCAAATGTGAATTTGGAATGACGGAGCTGCTTTACCTTGGTCACATCATCAGTGCCGAAGGTGTGAAGGTTGATCCAGAAAAGATCAAGGCTATTGTTGATTGGCCACCTCCCGAGAACCTAACTCACTTGAAAGGGTTCTTGGGCCTTTGTGGATTTTACAGAAGGTTTGTTAAGGGTTATTCTCAGAATGCTGCTCCTCTCACTGACCTTACGAAAAAGGGAGCTTTTTGCTGGTCAGAAAAGGCACAAAGTACTTTTGATAAGTTCAAGAAGATAATGAGTTCATGTCCTGTTCTTGCAATTCCAGATTTTTCCAAGCCCTTCGAGCTGCAATGTGATGCATCCGGAGAAGGTGTTGGGGCTGTTTTAATGCAAGATAAGCATCCCATCGTGTTCGAGAGCAGAAAATTAAGAGGAGTTGAGAAGACCTATTCTATTTATGACAAGGAAATGCTTGCAATCATGCATGCATTAGCCAAGTTCAGACAGTACTTGGTGGGGAGTAAGTTTGTGGTCAAAACTGATCACAATAGTCTCAAGCATTTCATGCATCAAAGGGATTTGAACGAAAGACAGCAGAAGTGGGTGAGTAAGCTTCAAGCTTACGATTTTGACATTGAGTATGTTAAGGGCAAAAACAACATAGTGGCTGATGCATTATCCAGAAGACCTCATTTGAGCTCATTATGTGAGCTTACTGCTGATTGGAAGAATACCTTGCTTGCTGATTATGCCAAAGATCAGTTTGCAACCAGCATTATGGAGGGTACTTTTCATGATGAAAGGTACAAGGTAGTTGAAGGGCTGATACAATACAAAGGGAGAATCTTTGTGGTGGCTGATTCCAAGCTCAAGAAGAAGATTTTGTTGACATTTCATGATATACCACTTGCTGGTCATCAGGGATTCTTCAAGACTTATAGGCAGGTCCGAGAAAGGTTTTCTTGGAAGGGGTTGAAGAGTGAAGTTCAACGATACATTCAGGAGTGTCCTATTTGTCAGATGAATAAAAATGAGCATACACTTCCAGCTGGTCTGCTGCAACCTCTTCCCATTCCCAACCAAAAGTGGGAGAGCATCTCAATGGACTTCATCACAGGATTGCCCAAAGTTCAAGGAAGAGATTGTATCTATGTTGTGGTAGACAGATTGACAAAATTTGCTCATTTTTTTGCTATTACCAGCTCATTTTCAGCAGCTCAAGTTGCTGATCTGTTCTTTCATGAGGTGTTTAGGTTGCATGGGTTGCCTAGAAACATTGTGAGTGATAGGGACAGCAAGTTCCTAAGCACATTTTGGCAAGAGGTCTTCAGAATGAGTGGTACAGTGCTTACTCCAAGCACTAGTTATCACCCTCAAACGGATGGGCAAACAGAGATAGTAAACAAATGGTTGGAAGGATATTTGAGGAATTATGTTTCAGAACAGCAAAGGGCATGGGTGAAATGGCTTCACTTGGGAGAATACTGCTACAACTCCTCCTTCCACATGTCGATAAGGATGTCACCTTTCATGGCTCTTTAAGGTTATGAGGCCCCTAGCTTTGCAGATTTGGTGTTTGGAGAAAGCAAAGCCCCTCTAGCCAAGGATATGTTACAGCAAAGTCAAGATATATTGAAATCCTTGAAGAACAATTTGCAGATTGCACAGAATCAGCAAAAGATGTACGCTGATCAGCGGCGTGTTGAGCGCTCTTTTGAGGTTGGAGATATGGTTTATCTTCGATTACAGCCCTATAGACAGTCTACTCTCAAGAAGAGTGGAGCGGAGAAGCTTAAGCCTCGCTTCTATGGTCCGTTCAAGGTTATCAGAAAGGTGGGAGCTGTAGCTTACGAGTTGGAGCTGCCTTCGAGTAGCAAAGTGCATAATGTATTCCATGTGTCTCGCCTCAAGAAGGCACTAGGGCACAACGTTATTGCTTCATCTCAATTGCCACCCTTGGATGAAGAGGGACAGTTAGTTCTGATTCCTGAGGAGATTCTTGATTCCAGAGAACGTTCTTTGAGGAAAAGAACAATCAGAGAGTATTTGGTGAAGTGGAGGAACTTGCCCATGGAGGATGCAACTTGGGAAAATGAGGAGATTCTCCAGCATCCGAGTTTACAATTGCTTGAGGACAAGCAATCTTGGGGAAGGCGGACTGTAATGTCCCCTTCTCGAGCATGACTTCTTCTGATTTACCGTTGGCCTATTCTGGAGACCCGTAGGCTTCTCGGTGGTGAAATTAGGGTTTCTTGGTTGGTGGTTTCTTGTGCTCACGGTTCGGCGTTTGAATTGTGGATTCCTTCTGGGTTTTTCGTGAGCTTTTCGGCGATGTGTTCAATTTGGCATTCTGAGCACTTTCACGAATTTACTATTTTTAGTAAATTCTATTTCTGGCAGTGGTCTTGTTGGTCTCGGCTCGATTAACCTTCTACTTCAGTTGTTCAGTTGGTTTTGCTCAAATTTGGCTTTGGGGTTCATTTGGAGAGATAAGTTGAATTATTCTTAATAAAGTCTTGTTTAATGTTATATTTTGCTGTTGACCCCCCCCTTAGCCTAGTGGTTGAACTTAAGTTGTTTTTAAAAGTGGTCATCGAAGGGTGGCGCCTCATGAGGGAATTTTATATTGTAAAGTTCAAATATTAATGCTTGAAAAAGGGACGCCCTTTTGAGGAGGTTATTTTAAATTAAATTAAAAAGTCAAAATTGCTTAAGGCAAAAAGGACGCCACATTTGGAGGGAAAAGGAGTTACTCAAATTTGAATTGCTGGGTTTCTAGAAGCTTCTGGACAGTCATCTCAAGTCTTTAAAAGGAGGTCTTGGTCTTCAGTTTCATCATCCAACGTCTTGAGTAAAGTTATGCTGCCGAAATGGTGAGAGGGTTGCTTCGAGGAATGAATGCCTCCTAGCTTGGCTCGACTTCGTGCTTGTGAGACAGCACCTAGTGGAGATATTTCTTGTGTTTGAGTGCATTTTGTAGTGAGGTATGCTTGTAGAGAGTTAATTGCATTGGTAGTTCAGTTGTTTGCATTTTTATGTCACTTTCAGAAGTTGCTGAGTTCGTAGCTAAACTGTTGTTTTCATTCATATTTCAAAAATACAAAAAGATTGCATTCTGGGTGTTTCACATATGCATTTGTCTAGGGGAGGCGCCAACATTTGTGAAGTTTCATGATTTTTAGATAAGTGCTGATTTTTATATGAGAAAATCGCCCTTCTCCTTGGGCCGTACATTTTGTACTTGCATTGGATTTAAGAAAGAAATTAAATACCACGTATTGGGTCTGTTTTATGGTTCTCACTTGGGCGCCTTGATCATTGAGAGCTGTTGCATTTCGTTTGGAGTCAATCGGTTGAAAATTGTGAGAGTTGTGATCACTTCTTCTTATTTCTGTGTTGCTGTTTACCAGTTTCAGACCTTGTGACAGTCATATCAGTTTGCATTTTGAGTGGTTCTTGAGTTGGGAAGTGATAGGAAGCTTTGGGAAAACATTGAGGAAGACATACTTATCATTGCTAAGGTTAAAGAGCTCTATTTACTTGATATTGCAGGCAATTTTCACATATTGTAAGCTGTACAGTAGTACTGTCAGCATCTTTAATATTCTTGCAATTTTCAATGTTT
>VDFB02389354.1:0-17918 GCA_007258455.2 Sequoia sempervirens | reverse complement strand
TTATCAAAGGAATGACGATGGTTTCCTCCTTAGGTAATTAAACTTAGAAGAAGCTAAAACTACCTTATTTGAGGTACATGAAGGTATTTGTGGTGTTCATTCTAGTGGACCTACCCTTGTCAAAATTTTGTTAAGAACTAGATATTATTAGCCAAATATGGAACAAGATGCACAACAATTTGCTAAGAAATATTGTCAATGTCAACAATATGGAGACTTGATTCATGCATCCACCCAAGAGTTACAAATGATTATAACTACTACTTGATTCATGCATCCACCCAGGACTTGACCTTGTAAGAAAAATCCATCCCCTTCATCTAATGGCCATAAGTTCATTATCACCGCCACTAAGTATTTAATAAAGTTGATTGAATTAATTCCCTTATCCAATATTAATGGAAAGAAAGTAGCCAAATTAATCATAAACCATATCATTTTATTCTATGGTACCCCTCAATATCATTACAAATAATGAAAATAACTTTAAAAATCAAGATGTATGTGATCTTTGTCACCAATTCTGTATTCAACATTGCTTTTCCACCCCTTATTGCCTACAAGATAATGGTCAAGTTGAGGCCTCAAACAAAACTATATTGAAAATCCTTAAGAAAATTGACAATGAAGTTGTTGTTATTGGTATTTTTAGCTTAATCCTGCTTTATGGGCTTATCACACTAGTATTTGCACACCTACTAGAGCCACTCTATATTCCCTAGTCTTTTGGGATTGAAGCCATTTTTCTTATTGAGATTGAGCTCCCCTCCTTAAGGGTGTATTTAAAGCATGTCATTGATGAATAAGAGTATCGAGTATCTAGATTGCATGAGCTTGAGTTATTGGATGAAAGGCATCTTAATGATTTAAATTGCTTACAAACTTATCAAAATTGTCTTTGTTGTAGCTATTAATAAGAAGATAAAAAGTTGAAGATTTGAAATTGGAGACATGGTCCTAAAAGAGAATCAAAAGAATCAACAAGATAGAAACAAGAAAGGAAATTTTGAACCTAATTGGTTGGGACCTTTTATCATCATAGAAAACTATGGTTTTAGAACTTATAAACTTGCTACACCTAAAGGAGAACCTTTGGAAGAACCTATTAGAAATTTTTTTGTTAAGAAGTTCCATGCACGACCCTCAAGGTATCTTAGCAATTTGTACATATTAGTCTCATCATTGCATTCATATTCCATCTCATTAACCTATTTGCATCTCATTTTCCTATCATTAGCCATTTTCATTTCCTTTTCATTGTTCATCATGGCTTGGTTGGTTGTATCTATCATTTTCATATGGCTATCCTATCATGTCCCTTATCTATGTCAATCTTGCATTGCCTAGCTGGGGGCACCTCGTTCCTTAACCTTGGTTTTGGGTTGGATTATTGTATCTTGAGATCATATGCAAATCTTAAAATAATGAGTTTTAACAAAA
The DNA here is from genome assembly GCA_007258455.2 of Sequoia sempervirens. Taxonomy (NCBI): domain Eukaryota; kingdom Viridiplantae; phylum Streptophyta; class Pinopsida; order Cupressales; family Cupressaceae; genus Sequoia; species Sequoia sempervirens. Next base: position 16,478 of record VDFB02389354.1, on the reverse strand, counting down.
ATCACGAGTAAAATAAATGTTAGTTGTTTAGATAAATATTTTGCTTGCATAGCTTTTTGCCTATATCTTTCGGTATCACTATCAAAACATTTTAATGTCCTAATGGAATTATTTCCTACGATGGGAATTATCAAAACAAATTTGAGGTCCTAAAGGATGCATCCTTCCTACAATGGACCTTATCTATCAATTTTGGGCTTATCTTGTGGCAAGAGATATGTTGGTTATTGATTTTGTTTCTTAGTTGCTTTTATTTTGCTTTCTTGGTTTTATCTTTTCTATCCCATGTGCTCGATGAAAGCCTATCTTAATATGCTTAGAGCAGCTTGGGTCATGGCATGAGTGCCTTCTTTGGCGTGTTTTATTTATTTTATCTTCCATTTTCTTAATGAAGGCCTGTATCTTAATGTGCTTAGATCAAGTTGGGTTTAGACATGACCTTCTTTCTTTTAATGTTTGCATGTGTGTTGTGTGTATGTAAGTTGGGTAAATGACAAGCGATATCCACTTGCTAAGGTTCCCCTTCAAAGTAACATGTCTTGTTTATTTTTCCTTATTTCTTTGCATTTTATATATCATCTTTACTTACATCTTCTCTTTATAGGTTTTATTTTGATATTTAATCCTTGGTGGAGAATCTTGATTTCACTGCATTCACAAGTGTTAGTATGCATCATAGTATCATAATCATAACACATGCATCATAATCATATATCATAAATCATGGCATCCATCATCATATATATATATGCATGTTCATAATAAATCATTATCATCATAAAATAGTAGCATAAAATGTCCATCATCATAAATCATAAGCATCACATAAATTAAAAGTGTCATGTACATATATAGTGTCCATCATCAATGTCATCAATGTCGTCATATAAAACAATGCCTTATATGGGTTGCATGAGCCATATCGATACAAATATATACAATGTCCCATAAGAATAGTGTCTATATAAATAATGTACATGAGAGTCAAATTTATACATCATAAATATACATACATACATACATATATATATACAAAGGTGTTTGCCCTATCCTAAGCTCCCTCCACCTAAATGGGCTAGAGATCCCTTGGCCCCTCTTGCTCTTGGTGGTGGTCATGGTTGCCCCATGCTCCCCATACTCATCAATCCTCCTAATCTAGCTGCCTTAGATTGGCTTTGGTTCTACGTCCATGAGGAGTAGGGTGGAGCTTGTTGCTTCTTAGGAACTTCTCTCTCATAGAGAGTCCAGTAGTATGTAGCCTCCCTAGTGATCATCCTCACCTCTATCATGATTTGTTGAGTTATTATACCCACAGTTGCCTTGATCTATAATCTTCTTGCCCTCTCGACATTCCTTTTTATGGTGACTTATGCTATTTGTACCTCTAATTTCTACTGCTTAGCTCTCTTTGTACCCCTTTGTCCTGTGATTTGGGCTAACTGAGCTTGTAGCCCATCTCTCAACAGTCACCTATGTAACTTGTGTATACAATCTATCCCTCTCGGCTCTAGATCGGTCACGATCTCCTCTAATCCTCTATAGTTGTTGTATCATCTCATCCATATTTGACATACAATGGCTATCTACATTTGTGAATCCTCCTCCCCCTCTCCTCTTTGTGCCTCAACTTGTACCTCTACTTGTACCTAAACATGTGGTGGCCCTTTCTCCTCCACTAGTTGATCATCTAGATCTCCCTAACCATCATCTCTCTTTGTGTCATGCTACTTCCCTACTACTCTTGCAACTTGTTGTCTCCTCAACCTAACTCTCCTCCTTACATCTCCTCCTATGGGTGGTGCCCATCCTTTGTCTTGGCCATGTCTATCTCACTAGCCTTTGTTAAGCCTACCAAGTTTCATACTCAACTATAGTGCTCATATTTGTAGTGACTACCCTCAAATCCCAAGCTATTGGGATCAATGCCTCTAGCTTTGATATAGTTGTGTTTGTCGTAATTATATGCTCTAATCAATCACCTCCCTCCATGTCTTGACAAACACTGCCTTGCCGATTGGGTCAATCTTTCTTAGCTAAACTATCTCGGTACCCCCTCGAGCATGTATCACTTTATAATATGGATAGTCCATCCAATAAGGCATTTTAGTTGTATACGCTATGGGAGTTTCTTGGCATCCTCATCCCATGTCTCATAGTCCCTCCATAGTCGCCAAATGAAGCTATCCAAACCATCAATCTCCCATATACAATACCACATGTCTTTGAGTCGCTTATATGCCACCATACTCGTATACATATAAACATAAGGTAGTTTGGCACCCCACACTCTATAGGTCACTGGTCATGTAACTTCCATGTGATCCTATGCCTAGATGTGAAGCAGTGCAATCCCGTAGGCCAAGCTCGATCCATACTATATACCACATGATGCATATCATGGTATAGGTGGGAAAGGACACATTTTCCCTAAGCATACACTACTCCCTCCTCGAGCATATGCTCCAAAACCCTCCTCCACCCAGTGGAGAAGCCTTGGGAGATCTTGTTAAGTACTAGAACCCCATTGATAATCCGTACCACCACCAATAGAAGTGGGTCAAAATGACTCATCACCCAGTTAAGATCCATCGAGATTCATCCTCAATGCCTAGATCATCCATCATGAAACTTAGCTCAATGCACTCTCACCGTGGTCACTATCATAGATGGCCCTCTCTCCTTGGATTAATATCCAAAGAATCCTTCAAATATCCTCCAAAGTGATATTTTCCTCTCCTATGGGTAGCGTGAAAGCAATATGATTGCTATGCCACCTCTCTACTAGTGCAATCATCATGGCTTTGTGGGCCTTGATGTTTGGCATGTGTGTAACATGCCATAGGCCCACAACTCCTAGAAAAGCCTCCTCAATCTTTGTCAATTGTGGTACTAGCTGCATGGTAATAGGATGTCTCTCCCATGATTGGATTCAGTCACCCTCATCTTGCATCCATTAGTAACACATCATTACCCTTTGCATAAGTACATAAAAAAATATATATGTATTCATTTTGGCTCCATAGTTTAACCCCATCCAATTGTGTAACTTCTTGCCAATTGTATTGTATTTTTATCCATTTGCATAATTTTTTGAATTGTGTCACATATCCCATCATTAGCATTATATTTATAGCTAGTTGTGCAATTATACCAATCACACAACTTTGTGTTCCATTTGTGCTGCAATTCTTTGCATTTGTGTAGCTCTACTAGATGCACCACTTTACCATCCATTTGTGTTGCATGTCAATAGTGTCACATTTCCTAGAAAATGTGCCACACTAGGCCATTTACACACCACTTTTGACCAATTGTGCAACATCATGCCATATGCATGATGTTGGCCCAAAAGTTCACTTTTGGTTCAAGCTAGTTCTACCCTCCATTAATGACCTTACATCTACTTGTCAAGTTCCTAGGGATATGTACTCACTGATGGTCTTGCGCTAGCTGGTTGTCCAAATGATCAGACTCACTCAACTCAGTGTGTAGCCCTTGGAATACCCACCATCTTGTCTACTGTTCAGCTCTGGAGTGCTTTGGAGGCTCTAGATCTTTGAGTGTGTGAGAGTGCAAGTGAGCTCTTTTGGCCTTCCCAACCCTATTTGTAGCCCTTTTAGCCCTAGGATTTCATCCCTAATCTCTTTCCAACTTTATTTTCCTATTCTACTATATTTTTCTAGCTTTTTTGTCAGTCTTATCTTGTGTTTCCTAGCCTATCCTTCTTGTTGTGAGCTCGACCAAAAAAATATTTTCTCTGGCCAATCTCTCGAGGGAGCATCATATCTCCATCCCATGCTTCATTGGGACATATCATCAATCTTTTTCTTTGAAACAATGCTTTAAAACACATTGTCTCAAAGAGGGGTAAAATATAGACACCTAAAAATGACTAATGCATTTCATATTATCATTTCATCATTATCCTTACCATTTCTTCTATCTATAAAAAATTAAGCTAATATTTCCTCTTTTCATTGTAAATAATTAAATAATTATTTAATTATCTTAATATTTTTATCATATCTATATTAATTGAATAATTTTTAATTATTTAATTAATTCACCATTTATCATTTCCCTCCAACATTAATTAAAATTAAAATTTAATTAACTTTGATCCTCTATAATTAAATAATAATTTTAAAAATTTATTTAATTAGCTAACACTCCTCTTTTAAATAAATTAAAATAATTATTTTAAATTAAATATTTTCTTCTAAAATAAACAAATCAATATTTATTTGTTTCTTCAAGCTATCATTTTGAATTAAATATATTTATTTATTTAATTCTTCTAACTTTCCCTCCATCAAATTCAAATTTGGGTCTTACCCTATCTTGAATTTTCTTATCCATTGATCTAACAAATCAATCTCCACCATTGATCAAATATCAAATGAAGCATACAAATAAGAAGCTTTTATTTCATTCAAACTCCCTAGCACTCTTGTTATCAAAATCACTATAACACTTTTATCTCTAAAGCATTATCAAGAATTTATCAGGCATTATCGAGAATTTATCATTATCATTGTCAAGCATATGTATCATTTATCATTGATAATTTATCATTATCATTACATCATATCATTATTATTTTTTCATAGTTTGTTATTTTGAAGAGCAACCAACAATGGAGCAAATCAAGATCTTATCTATGATGACTTTGCTTGTTATCTAAATTCTATATTATGAGTCAAGATCTTGAACTTCATTGCATGATTGTGAAAGTGCGAGTTTTATACTGTTGTTACTTGTGATTCACATTTTCATTATCCAAAGGTCCTATTCACACTAGTAACTTAAGTTTAATTAGGGTACCCATAAGATACTTATCACTTTATATCTCAATTTGTAAGATTAAAACACATGTCACAATCTTATACAATCCTATGTTCACCTTGGCCTAGATATAAACAAGGGGTTTTCTTTGTAATATCATTCATTCATTGAATCCAAATAATTATATTTTTTCATCCTTTTATAGAATAAAATTATTCTCTCATAGAAAATCTCTCTTGTGCTTTCATATAATTATAGACCTTGGGTGGCTATAATCTTTAGCCAAATCTTGCATGGTATAGAGCATTCTATACCAACTCTTACAATGACTCATACATTTCTCAATAGGAAGGTTATATCCAACACAACTGGGCTTAATTTTTGTTGGTCCTATTTACCTGATGATCATCTTGAAAAAGAAAAATTAAACACCATACAAATTTGATCCAAAGTAGACTAAATATCATAATTTGAAGAAATATTACATAGACCCATGATATAGGAACCATTGCATACTTTGTGTCTACTCTTATTGCTAAAGAGTTGTGTCATCATGATGCAAGGAAATATGAAACCATTTTGTAGAGTCTCGTTCTTCTCAAATTATCCTCCATGTATACAAGAATGGAAAATATGTACGTAGCTTGACTCTAAAAACATCATACTGTAATTATATTGAAGATTTGGAATATCAAAATGATATCTATCTTTCCTACCAACTTCCAAAATTAAGCCTTCTATCATAAGCATGATAACTCCTTCCATATATTCCCTTAAAATAAAGGGCTACCTTTAATGCTCACTACCATATTTTGTTGTATCCATTTATATATTTTTATGTGATGAAGGATCCTAGACACTTGCTTCATGGATATAGCCCTTAGCTCCACTGAATCTAACAATGTTACTATGAATTGTACTATCTAAATCATGATACAATACAACTTGCATGTAAGCTAAAACAAAATATTATAGTCACTAAACTAATCAAATATCCTCCAAATTAGTGTTATTACATATGGAATATAGTGGAGATCTTTTTCTAACATCACCTTCAAGGAATCTTCCTCCAAATACACTAATCTAAAGTTATTCATGATTGATTTATCATAAAAATCAATAATATATAAATGATGCAACAACTGTAGAAATGATAAACTTGTGCAAGAATCATCCATTTGATCAAAGTAACATTGGTGGCAAACCATGTAAGAACTAAAAACTCTCCATTAGTAGTGACTATAATTCCTACTATAATGTAAGCTACAATACTCATGATTGTGTACCAACAAATTCATATGCAAGTGTGAGTGATTGCAACAAGCCTTTCAAAGTTAGAAAGGATTAAAGCAATAATATCCTAAGAGTACAATAATAATAAATCAACAATGTCACCAATATGTAGGCTAGATGTAACCATATAGTGATAAAAAATCCTTCCATAAACATTTGTACATTTCTTAAACTCTTCAAAAAAAAAAAATCTTTCTCATCATGACTTGATTCAAGTAAGTGATTTCAATCCCCAATGTAGATACTTTGGAAAATAGATTGAATGTTGTTGAAATCCACCCCTAATTGTATCCAAATGCTCCCAAATATCTTCCCAAGTATCATTGGATATCAAAATATTATCAAAATTAATGAAATATTTTTTTTACTTACACAAATTTTGGCTTCTCTCTCCTAATTTGTAGTCATGATAATTACCTTGTATTCCAAGGACTCTTTTCATGTCACCTCAAAATCTACCACTTGAAAGATGTTTCAAATCTGTAGACACATAAAAATGTCTTAAACCCACAAACCACATTTTTCTGTCTTATCATATTTCATCTATAGTCCAAATTCAACTATTAATTAAATAATTTTATTCCTCCTAACTATTTAAATAGATAAATTATATTTATTTTATTTAAATACGTCGCTAACCTATGTCCCTTTTTAATTAAATAAATTCCTTAATTTATTTAACTATTACTTGTCCACTATTTTCTTCCTGATTATTTAAATAAATAAACTTTATTTATTTATTTAAATACGTCATTAATTCCCCATGTCTTTCTATAATTAAATAAATCTTTTGATTTTTTTAATTATTATCCACATTGGCTTTTTCTAATTTTAAATACAATCATTTATTTAAAATTGTCCACTTTCTAATTTTCTCTCCAAGTAAATAATTCAAATTAATTATTTACTGTCACTTGACCCCACCTTTTTGAATTAAATTAATTTTTAATTCAAAATAGTATTTTTCCTCCAAAAACCAAGTAATTTCTAATATTATTTGATTTCCCAACTCTTTCTTTTTCTGTGCCATTCTTATCTCCTTGTCACATGCATTGTCAAACCTTGATTTGATTTTCTCAAATTGAATCTTGTCCACTCATTTCAAATTGACCTAATGTTTCTCTAACCCTAATTGTGGGTCGTCATATTGAATCTTGTCCATTGATTCTAGGGCACTTGTCAATCTTCAATCTTGGCCATTCATCCTAAAATTGCATTTTCTATAAAAAGGAAATTTTAGTCTTATTTTGTCACTTCATACACCTCATACATACCTCATGCTCTTGCAATCTTATGCATTCTTGTCTTAGGCATCTTTCATATTTTTCATTTGGCATTTTGGCATACTTTAGTCATAGTTTAGATTTGCTTACTAGTTTCATAGTTCCATAGTGTTGCATTTTTTCATTCAAATCCTTCAACATTTGCTTTGGTCTTGGCATTGTCACATATTGTTCACTCAAAATCTGAGGGCAAACTTCATATTGCAGCAAATAGAGAAGGTATAATGGAGGTCAATCATGGAGGTTGAAGATATTTGGTGAGCTTGTTCCTTTTGTCTTTCATGTTATTTTCCTCCCTTGTACTTCATTATTACTTTGGGTTTTTTTGGTTTATTTAGCTACTAATCTGCTAACTTGAATATTTCCTATTTGTTGTACATTGGTGAACATGACGCCAAAATCATGCATTGTTGTTTTTTCCATATGGCATTTTTTCTTTTTTTTGTAGGTACAGGTACGGTCGTGATGCATTTGTTTTGCAAAATGATTCATTTGATATTTTGCAATGCATTTGCTTTTCCAAATGACGCATACGCTCTGTTGCGACGCATACGCCTTGCATAACAATGCATTTCATTGATCGTGATGCATTTTCTTTGTAGGTCGACACATTTTCCTATCAGATTCTAGCTTTCAGACCAAGATGCATTTGCTTTGCAGAGTGACGCAATCACCTGATAAAAATTTACTCTTGGGTTTTTTTAAAAGATTTTTTAGATTTTATTTTTTGTTAGTAGTTTAGGGGTTTTTTTGGTTACTAATGGGCTATTTCAGCATGTGGATTTAAACTTTCATGGGTCCAAGACATAGTTTTAGACTACTAACAAGTGGTTTTGTAGGTTCAATTGTCGAAGGATTTGACTTTGAAACACTTATGTTTTTTTATTTTTAGATTAGAAAACACTTCCATTGGTGCTCTAAAAAGAACATTTTTTTGTCTCACTTAGATTTAATTAGGGGGTTAAAGAACTTTTCTTGATTATTCTTGAAGGTGGTAGGTGATTATGCTCTCACCTTGTGCAAACTAGGTGATCAGAAAACCAGACCCATCTATTTTGTGTGTTACCCCGATTCAATAATCGAAGTATCCTCTCCCCTTGCACACTTGTGTGATCCTGGGTGCAAGAGAAATGGTTATTCACTCTAGGAATTGGGCCTTCCTTGGTGGGAAAAATTACTCACCCCAAGGCGAATCAAACCGGCAATAGAGCTCTTTGGTTGAGCTACCCTTGACTAGTATATAAATGTGAATCCTAATGGAAAACTTAGGATTATGAGTGCAGATGTGTCACACAGACAAGTGAACTCCCCAAACCCTGTTAAGCATAACCTCTTCAGGATGGAGTTCCTCCTTATCAAAGCTAATCTTTCCCCATGTGTGGCCACTCGAATGGGGGTCCCGAATTAAAAAAATTTGTGTAGTAGCCAAAATCCTTTCTATTTGCTAGTGCAACAACAATTATTGTGAAGGCATTCACATTCTTGCAGTTCTTAGTAGAGGTGATCAACCTGCCATGGGAGATTTATGGGGGTTGGAAGCTAGGTTGACCTGAGAAGTGAGTGCACTATAAGGGGGAGCCCATGTGGCCAAGCTTCTAAATTCATCTACTAAGAATAAGTGCGGTTGGGGAAACCCACGTGGAATCTAGCAAATATTGTCTTTGCCTAACCTAGGATTGTGCTTGTCTTCTTTGTGCTTGATCAAGACAAAATATTATGTTTTCCAAGAGTTTTCAGACATTCAAACAAACAAACACCATCTCACAAATCTAAAAACTAACATTCAACTTGAGACAACCTCAAAATTTGGCAAAAAATTACAAACAAACTTGACTATTCTGTTGCAATGCATCGGCCGCAACGCATTCACATTATTGTGCCGCATTCACTCTAATAAGATGCATTTTCTATTTCTGGTGACAAATTTACCTATCTTGAACTACATTCACTTTACAAAACACCACAACTGCTTTTCTAAGTCACATTTGCTATCTAGAAAACCGCATTCATTGAAACTATGAAGCATATGCCAAACTGAAATGCATTTGCAACCTAAAACGATGCATTTTCTTGGAAAAAGTGAAAACACTATTACAGTCTAAAACTTGAGACTAAACGTTTCCAATCTGATACAACACATCTTTTTCTAGTAGCCACTATCAAAAACTAGAAAGAAAATTGCTCAAGTATTCCATCATTGGCATCTTTAGCTTGCATTTACCCATAGGTTTAACTTTGCAAAATTTTAGTTGCATCCTTTAGGGACCATCATCTTCATTTTTAGTCATAAACTAGTCCTAGGGTCCTCATTTCATTTGAAAATTTTGGCTTAGGAAACTTACCATACTTGGTGAAATCCTTGCCTTCAAGAGTAGATTGTCATTTGGACTAAGTCAAAATCAATTCCTTTAGTCATTATCCTTTTGTGAGATATTTCCAACTCATAGTCTAGTGTGGAAACCTCACTTTGTCACCTTGTCATTTCAAACAGTCCTTTGACACTCCAAATTGAGACATAGACCAAACTTTGGATAGTAAGATAAACTTTCCTAAATTTTTACCAAATCAATTGCATCCTTTCCTTTGCATTGTCATTTTCTAGACTTCACTCCACCGTCATGTCTTCCATTCACATTGATATGCTTGCTAGTCAAATTGAATGCCAATTTCTTTGTAATGGTCAATACCAGCTAGCCATAGACTTTAAAATATAATTCATCCTATCCAAATCCCAATAAAATAGTCAATCGCCCATGTATCCTTCCTACCATCAATCCATGAGTCCTAGTCATTCAATTGTCTACCCTAACTATCAAGAATCCTTTAGTCCAATTTATTTCGTTAATCCTCAACAAACGCCCACCTATCCTAGCCTTGAGAAGGGAAACCAACTATCCACTCATCCCCTACAAACCTCCATGTCATATCCTAGTCCTTCATCCACTAATCCCTTCCAAACATCCATGTCATGTCCTAGTCTACCATTCATTAACTCAGTCCAAACTTCCCCATTTTATCCTAGTCCTCCATCCAATAACCCCATCCAAGTCTCCATGCCCTATCCTAGTCCTCTGTCAACTAATCCTTTCCAAGTCATTCCATCCCAACATATGTTAAGTCATGAAAAAACATATAGTCATGGTCTCCAAAGTCACATCCCATTTAATAAACTTGAGGATACATGTCAAACAAAAAGTCTAAAGCGACATCATGGCATCACCTTCATGTCAAGATCAAAGTAGTCCACCCCATGACCCCATCCTTAAGTCCATCCAAGAAGTCCTTTTAGAAAATCATGGCATCCAAAATCCACCTATCCTTGATCAAGATCCCATTCCCAATCATGTCATCCAAGACGAACCCTTCTTCAACAAAGACACTACCATTGATCAAGAAGTCCAAAATGATCCACTCCTTGACCTTTATGCCATTCATGAAGATAGCCCCATCCAGACTCCAACCATCGACACTTTCCAAGATGAGACACTTGCCTCCATGGGACACATAGATGATATTCCTCTAAAACAACAGTCTTCTACTCTAGACATATTTGCAAATGATCAAGCTATAGCTGAATTCATTGGACTCTATGACACTGACCATAAAGATGGTTTTGACATCGACTTGGAAGCACCTATAGAATCATCTAAATTTGATATGTCACAAATCAAACCAAAGATATTAGTCAGAATGTTATGACATTTTATCAACTACGATCATCTGTCTTTGTTAGAGCAGGATTTCTTGCAAACACGAGTATTCCAAGTAATAGTGTCCACATACACCATGATGGGTTTGCATCTTGCTTCCAAAACAAAAAATACCCCATCGCAAAAAAAATATGTCAAAGCATGCAGTATCAAGGAAAAGGACTAGGCATACATGAGCAAGGCATTCTAGAACCAGTACAACTTCAAGCAAATTATAGACATCAAGGTCTTGGCTATTCTTTAGTCAACAAATCAAACGGTGTTAGTGATACCTCCTTGATTTTGGGGACAACTTTATCTGATACAAACATCAAAATGGGGGCCATGAGTAGCCCTTGTCATAAGATTGTTGTCAACACTCCTCCCCTCCACTCCATGAACTGTCATTCCAATAAATCTTCCATTTGGAACCAACAAAAATAAATTTATTATAAAGTCAAAGTCCAAAATAAAATTTCGAAGGCCATTGAATCAAACAAAAATCCAAGTGCACAAATAAAATTAAAATGGGTCCCAAAGAAAAATGGATTAAGCAAAGAAAATATGTCAAATCTAGAAGTCAATCAAAATGTGGAGCCACAAGCAAAGAGGACTCCCACATATAATCAATGTCCACCTCCTTCAAAATGGTCATCAAGAAAGGCATATAAAAGTGTCGGTTCCAAACGCTATCCCAATCAGGAGTCCAAACTCCATCATCCATCATCCAAAGTTTGGAAAATAAAAAGTGATTCATCCAAACATCCATACAAGCCTCCCACATCTACCATCATCCATCATACTCCTACATCTCGCCTAAAGTCCAAAAATCCCATGTCACAAATCCATTGCATCTTGGCAGTAACTCTTTATCATAAGGACTCTCATGACACTCTATTGCAATGTGTGTATTCTGATAAGGCCAACTCTAGTGTTGACAAGGATCACAATGACATCAATCAGTTGTATGCAAGTGCTATCATTCTGATGAGACAATTACTTCAGAAAGGACATTATTGGCATATCATGGCACTCGTCTCTACATCGACACCGTTAGTGGATTCAAAATAGTCAATGGTCATCTAAAGTATCAAGGCTATCCATAAAATCAAAAGTACAAAAAAAAAAAAAAGTACAAAAAAAATTGTCACCTTGATGAAAACCTAGCAAATTGGCATCTCGGTGACACCAAAAAAATAAAAAAGTCAAGAAAATAGTAAAGAGAAAAAAATTCATCCAACGGTGAAAACCTAGCAAACAGGCACCTTGGACAAGTATCGTGATGAAAACTTGGAAAATAGGCATATGTGTAAAATAAATCATCTATGTGGACCATTACACTTGGGGGCAAGTCGTCTCATTTCCCATGAAATTTCCATATAAGTCTTTTCCTTTCCATTTGTCTTTTCTCACCTACTTTTATCTTGACAGCAACTAGGGCACAAATATAAATCATGCTTTGGGAAAATTTTTGACATGTTTATCCTTTGGTCATATAGTATTCATGAAATATCATTACTTTCATAGCCTCATTATTCCTAGGCAACATAGTCCTTGAAAATCATATGAAAATTCCTCTAATCTCATGTCTCCCATCTTTTACAGAAGCCACATATCATCCTTTCATGTTTGTTGTCTCTCTTGGTTTTCCCTTGTCAAATGGTCTAAGGATACTCCGTCATCCCATTTCAGTCCTAAAAAGAAGTCATTCCAAATGCAACAAGCCTAATCCACACAATCTTGTTATGCATCCTTACGTATCGTCCAAAACATTCCTTGGCTTTGTTCCAGTCCAGTTGCAAACCTTGATCAATAGTCACATTATCATCATCCTCACATTATTTCGAGATGTGTCCTTCCCACGTCAAACAACGTCATCATTGTCATCATCACTTGTCAATTGGTATTCAACTTGACTAGGGGAAAGATCATGTTTGTCCTTGGATTCTTGTGCGCAGGAATCATTCATATACATTTGTCTCAATCCTCTCAAAACATTTCAAAAATACAAAAAAATCATAAAACAACAAAAGATAAAAAAATCAAAATATGCCCAAAATCCAAAAAATCAAATATTTGTCCAAAATCCAAAAAATCAAAACATGTCAAAAACATAAAAACATCCAAATAAATGTCAATAAAACACAAAAATAGAGTCGTATCTTGTCAAGTCAGTCATGTCAGTCAACCTTTGTCATTTGTCGAACTATGTTGTCTCTATGCATTTGCTATGTAGGCAAGGCTCATCTTTGGGCCCCCGAGACATTAGGTCAGTCCTTTTAGGTTTGTCAAAATAAAAATCATGACTCAATTTTTGTTCATCAAGATAAAGTCATTGGTCGTGTCGAATTACGAGGTCTTTGAGTGTATGACATAGGAAAGGTCATCTATCAATGCACCCTAGAGGCCCTCCCTAAGTTAGTCCTTTAGCATTCATCACATCAATTAAATAAGTCAAACATGGTCACACTCGAACACAAGACAATCATTTACACGTCAATGTTAAAATCTAGTCCAATCGGTCATCAGGTCAAAATAAGACAACATAAGCCAATTAGTCATACAGTCAAAATCAGTCAAATTTCCAAAACAATGTCAATCTTGTCACTTTTCTGGTCCTCTCTAAGATGTGTCCTTCTTGGACTTGGACCTCGTCAAAATGTCATTTTCCTTTTTTAGGATGTGCCCTTTTGACAATAGGCACTATCCAACTATCAAAACATCCATCTTTTAACCTGTTAAACTATCAAACTATCATGCAATCAACCTTTGACAAACAAATATTTGCAAACACAATTGAATTGGCTATTGATTTTTTTGGTCTTTTTTGTCTTATCTTTCGGCTATTTTATCTATTTTTCTAGTATGTCTTGTCTCTTGGTCATGTTACTAGCTACCTCGAGGATGTCCCATGAAGGATTTAGAGGTGTGATGACGTCTCATGACCTATTTTTCTTTGATTGTTGTCTTTGGTGTGTCTTGATAAAAAGACTAGGGCAACTTGACCCTTAGTATGAGTAAGGACATTCCTTGTCTTTGACTGTCTGTTTTTCAAGTGGATGACCTTGCACACCTTGATGTATGTCATATCATGGTGTTTGTTGTCCATTTGTGTCATTTTACAACCCAATGATGATTCGAGCAACATCTATTAGTTCTTTGGAAAATGTTGAAGGTTTATTTCTTGTCCCACCCTTTTTCTTTTCCACTCTAATATTTCTTCTAGTCTGAATCCTCATCAACATTTCTTTTTTCCTTTTCATCCATTTCAAGAGCACACTCGTGTTCTCTTAACCCAACTGTCCTCTCGAGGGGGCATACCGCTACCTCCTTGTCATTCTTCTTCATCCTGTTTTGTACTAGGGCATACTTTTGACTTATTTTCTTTGTCACAATGTGATAAACTGCATTATGACAAAGAGGGGAAAATGTAGACATATAAAAATGTCCTAGACCTGCAAACCACATTTTTCTATGTCTTATCATATTTCATCTATAGTCCAAATTCAATTATTAATTAAATAATTTTAACTATTTAATTTTATTCCTCCTAACTATTTAAATAAATAAATAATATTTATTTATTTAATACGTCACTAGTTTCCTATGTCCCTCTTTAATTAAATAAATTCCTTAATTTATTTAACTATTACTTGTCCACTATTTTCTTCTTGATTATTTAAATAAATAAACTTTATTTATTTATTTAAATACGTCATTAATTCTCCATGTCTTTCTATAATTAAATAAATCTTTTTGATTTGTTTAATTATTATCCACATTGGCTTTTTCTAATTTTAAATACAATCATTTATTTAAAATTGTCCACTTTCTAATTTTATCTCCAAGTAAATAATTTAAATTAATTATTTAATGTCACATGACCCCACCTTTTTGAATTAAATAAATTTTTAATTCAAAATAGTCTTTTTTCCTCCAAAAACCAAGTAATTTCTAATATTATTTGATTTTCTAGCTCTCTCTTTTTCTATGCCATTCTTATCTCCTTGTCACGTGCATTGTCAACCCTTGATTTGATTTTCTCAAATTGAATCTTGTCAACTCATTTCAAATTTGACTTAATGTTGCCCTAACCTTAATTGTGGGTTGTCATATTGAATCTTTTCCATTGATTCTTGGGCACTTGTCAATCTTCAATCTTGGCCATTCATTATGAAATTGCATTTTCTATATAAAAAAAGCAATTTTAGTCTCATTTTGTTACTTCATACACCTCATACATACCTCATGCTCTTGCAATCTAATGCATTCTTGTCTTAGGCATCTTTCATATTTTTCATTTGAAATTTTGGCATACTTTAGTCATAGTTTAGATTTTCATACTAGTTGCATAGTTGCATAGTGTTGCATTTTTTCATTCAAATCCTTCAAAATTTGCTTTGGTCTTGGCATTGTCACATATTGCTCACTCAAAATCTGAGGAAAAACTTCATATTACAGCAAATAGAGAAGGTATAATGGAGGTCAATAATGGAGGTTGAAGACATTTGGTGAGCTTGTTCCTTTTGTCTTTCATCTTATTTTCCTCCCTTGTACTTCATTATTACTTTGGGTTTTTTTGGTTTATTTAGCTACTAATCTGCTAACCTAGGATTTTTCCCATTTGTTACAAAATCATATTGTATGTGGGTTGGAAAGTGGTTGTAATAGTCATATTTTTCTTGAAATTTCCTTTCAAATAGTGATATATCAGCTAAAATATCGACACTTAGTACTCTCAAATGACTAAACTTCTTACACATAACATGAGGTAAGAATATTTTCCCAAAACCATGGTTGTAATATTGAATTATTTTACCCAAAATTAGAAATGTAATTATTAGAAACCACCTTGTATTAGATACAAATACCTCAACAATTCCAACTTTCTCTTCAAGTGTAAAATTGAACTCTTTGGATTTATAAATCTAAAATATCTCATCAAAATAAAAAAAACCATCTTAAATCCCTAATCATAACAATTTCTCCCAAACTATCAATATAAAAATCATCACTTTCTACCTCATTATTTAACACTTTATGATTCATATTCATAATTAGATTTGATTCATTACCCAACTTAGAATGCAAACTTTCATGACTCCTTGTGTGAATCAAAAGTGTACTACATGAAACCTCAAGATGCGTGAAAGTGAAATCATTACCATTTACAATTATCGAACCTCTTCCTACCCCAACTAATTGTTCATGAGAAGTTCCTGTGTATGCATTTTTTTTCATCCTCACTTTGTCCTCAAAGGTTGGGTATCATTTTAAGAACCATGTACATTGATCTCCCATAATCTTGTTAGTTATCATAACATAAAATTTAGAACATACCTTATTTTCACTCAATTTTTTATTAAGTTGTTTGCTTATCCAAGTGTATAGAATGGTAAAACTATCAACAACTATAATATTAAATCCA
>VDFB02389353.1:0-12811 GCA_007258455.2 Sequoia sempervirens | reverse complement strand
TGCACATTTGTCGATAGGGGTTTCAACAAAATCATTTGACCTTATAGAGGCAGTTGGGCTTTCAACTATGATTTCTGATTCGTTCCGTGACATTTTTAATTAGATTATTCGTTGAAAATAAAAGAACAATAAAATTAAGGTTAGCAAACATAAAGAAAGTGCATGCTATCAAAGTAAGTCACTTTAGATTTAATGGAATTGATATATATAGACACAATTTAATGGAATACAACACCCTCATAAAATAGGGTTGCCTTCTATTTTCTACACATACCATTTCATAGTAATATTCACTTTTAATTGAAAAATATATTAAATTTTGAATCCAAATGAGAATTGAACCCACAACCTTACGATTATAAACAAAACACACTAATCCATTGCACTACATGTTTATTTTGATTTTTTTATGATTACAATTATGTTAATTAATAACTTTTTCAATAAAAGTAGTAATAAATTAATTAATTAAAAAATATATTAATTTTTAAACCCACAATGAGAGTTGAACCCATAACCCTTCAATTACAAATCAAATATATTAATCCATTGCACTATTTGCTTATTTTTGTATGTGATATATTAATCACATAATAGATATTTTATTAAAAAATTATTTACTTGCTTATAAATAAATATTATAATGTAAGCATTAAAAACATTTTAATGCAATTAACTTTTTTACCCTAAAAGAATAAAACTAAAAACAATTAATAATACATTTATATTTTACATTAAATTACTTTCTTATTTTCTACACATACCATTTCATAGTAATATTCACTTTTAATTGAAAAATATATTAAATTTTGAATCCAAATGAGAATTGCACTCACAACCTTACGATTATAAACAAAACACACTAATCCATTGCACTACATGTTTATTTTGATTTTTTTATGATTACAATTATGTTAATAACTTTTTCAATAAAATTAGTAATAAAAAAATTAATTAAAAAAATATTAATTTTTAAACCCACAATAAGAGTTGAACCCATAACCCTTCAATTACAAATCAAATATATTAATCCATTGCACTATTTGTTTGTTTTTGTATGTGATATATTAATCACATAATAGATATTTTATTAAAAAATTATTTGCTTGCTTATAAATAAATATTATAATGTAAGCATTAAAAACATTTTAATGCAATTAACTTTTTTACCCTAAAAGAATAAAACTAAAAACAATTAATAATACATTTATATTTTACATTAAATTACTTTCTTATTTGTAATTGAAAAGCATTATAATAGAATTACTTTTTTACCCTTAAAAAGAATAAAATTAAAAAAATATTTACTTTCTTATAATAGATATTTTATTAAAAATTATTTACTTGCCTATAAAAAAATACTATAATATAAGCATTATGAAATTAACCTTTTTACAAACTAAAAACAATTAATAATATATTTATATTTTACATTAAATGCATTATTATAATAGAATTATTTTTTTACCCAAAAGAATAAAACTAAAAAAATTTACTCTTATAACAGATATTTTGATAAAAATTATTTAATGTTTATATAAAACAGTATTTACAATAAACCTACTTTTTCTCTGGATGATCCGACCTGGATATTCGACTTATTTTGCACCCTTTGTACTTATCTCGCACTCCATTATTCCCTGACCTCCAGATGATTCATCATTCCCTACATAATAACGCCAATAAGTATTCCTACCATTTAATTCTATGGGCTTATATGAGTTCCAAAAGCCATGACCCAAACGTATATACTTATTTCATCTTTGAAGAAGACTTTAATGAATTAGTTGAAAATTTGAGGACTAGAAATATATAATATTATTACTTAATAAAACGCTGGTTGTACTTTACTTTTTATAAGTTAACATTTTTTTTTTTAATATGGTCACACTCCACCCGTGCTGTCACTGTAGGTTACACCTCTCAGTGTAATTATATGAAAATTTAATTTTTCATTCTAAAACTTAACTAATTTTTTTTTTTGTTTACGATTTTTTTTATCTATACCAAATAATCTGAAAATGATTGCTGCCCTTGTAAATATTAGTTTCA
Organism: Sequoia sempervirens; assembly: GCA_007258455.2. NCBI lineage: Eukaryota > Viridiplantae > Streptophyta > Pinopsida > Cupressales > Cupressaceae > Sequoia > Sequoia sempervirens. Next base: position 10,759 of record VDFB02389353.1, on the reverse strand, counting down.
TTTTCATTCCTTTTAGATCATGGACAATATCAATGCTGAAGAAAACCAATCGTACAATTTAGTTACAAGTCCAATCATAATTCGAGATGATTTTGCGGGCTTGAATACCTACATTGAAACACCGATTGAGAAGTTAATCAAATCAGTAATAGAACATTCTAACAAGATTATTAAAGACGTTGAAGAAGCAACTTACCATATTGCCGCTGTCGAAGAAGAAGAAATACACGAAATCAAAGATATTGCACAAAAATTCCATCAAACATGTGCTAAAGTTGCAGGAATTTGTGGATTTCAATTTGTTTATTTATTCTAATAATGGATTATGAAATGTGATATGAGGAAAATGATCATGTAGCTAATCCAAAAATCTGCAAGATAACTAAAAATCTTTCCTATGATTTTTCTTCCTTCCTGTATCTTACATAGTGCACATAACCTATGCTATTTTATTCTTAAATTATACTGCACCTGATATCCACTTTTGTATATATCCACAATAGCAAAATGGGCATGTGGGACATTGTACATAGCAATGCCAGGCTGTGTTGAAGAGATGCTTGCACTGCAACATCCAAATGGGTGTGAGCACTTGCTTGGAGGATAAACCATTGTATCGTACCCCTTGTTTATGATTTTTTACATAGATTATTTGGAGAGGTGTTTACATAAGTCATGTCATGTAGTTTGCAGTGTAATAATGACTAAGGTAGATGTTTGGCACAATAAGAATGGCATAGGGAGATGTTTGAGTAAATCAATCAAATACGAAAGGAAGTGAATTGAAAATCATGTCTCAAATTGTTCGGAGAACTATGTAGAAATGAATTAAACCTTTCTTACCATGTCAAGGTAACCTTTTGCTTCTGTACGAGAAAGAAACCATGGTATACATAGGCTTATATTAGAATACCGAATTATATTTGTTTGAAGAATAATGGTATATATTATACAAATATAATATACAAAAAATATAATAGACAATGTAATATTCTAGTACATTATAAGCAAACTTAATAGATAGTGCTATTAACAAAGCCAATAGTAATGTACTAAATTAGTATAAATTATATAATCTAAATGTTTGATGGCATCGATGCATAATGCTATTACTCAATATATAAATCAATTAAATTTGTTAGGTCCAAAGTAGTGGTCATAATAGTCACCCTAGACTATTATATTATGACCTAACTTCATACCAGTCGATGAGTATTTGCAATCTAATCCCAATGTACTTTTTATATTATGATGTTTTCCGAAAAATACGTGAACCTAATAACATAGACAACACCATTAATTTCAGAGATTTTACATTCCTGGCGGTGGTCATTGTAGGGGCGCTGACCATTTGGCTATGGCTAGATCTACTGTGCGGCTTCGGACTGGGAAGGCAACGACAAGAGGGTTCATCCCTGTCTCCAGTGCAGCTTTAGTGGATTTGATGGCAGAGACATAAGAGGAAATAGAGGAGAACGTTTCTGTGCTTTCCGAGACTGGAGTTATTTGTCGATTCAAGGGCTTTTGGCCTAATCTCCCTCAGCTGCATTCTTGGATTTCCAAATAAACCCTAACTTCTCGTGTAAAAATTCTTATTTCCAAGGGCGTATATTAGCAGCTCTGATTGAATGCCTTATATAAACATTATTCTGGACAATCTTTTGCTAGAGAATAAATCGCTTGATGATTAAACTTTCGGTACCATTTCCAACCCCGCTTCTTGGAAACTTTGTAAGATCTCGCTAAGTACTCCACCCGGCTTTACACTTGATGGATTGACCCCCTGGAAGAAGGCGGTGATGCCATGGTGATTTCTTTATATGATGTCACATCGTACATATAATCGTATCTGACCTTGTCCACTTAAGAAATGATGTTTCGTGCTACTGCCTCAAGAAATGAATTTAAACTTCAAAGGGATTCTTGACTATACATGATTCCTCATCAGAGAAGATGTTTTAAACAAAAGTCAATACTGGCCACACAATGTGGTTTCGGAAATGCTTCCAACTTTGGTGGAAAGCGTGCCTCAACAACATTATACGCTTGGAGAAGGAAAGTCAACATAGAGCTTCTCTGGTGTGGTTTAGTTCCGAATCACAAGCTCGTGAGGTATCCCCTTTGGATGTCTCTTTTGGTGGGGTTGTTGAAACTGAACATCTTGTTGAAACCCCTAAAGATTGTGAAGTTGGGCCTTTGAGTGCTGATTAGAATAGGAGTTTTTTAGAGGTGGCTGCTTCTGAATCACTAGGTCTTGGGACGCCCCCTCCGGTCGTCTCAAATGGCAAGGTCGCTAAGGCAACCCCTATTGAGTCAATGGTTTCCATTTCAGGGGAAAGTGCATCGACTTCCCTTTCTAGTGGCTCTTCAGAAAAGTCTTTATTTGTGCAAAGGAATCAAGATGTAACCCCTAATACTTTGGCTGCTGGCTTTCATCTTCATGAAAGCAGCGAGCTGGCGTGGCACAGTAAGGCGACGCAAGTGGAAGATGGCTGGATCATAGTTAAGGGAAAAAAAGATAAATCCTCTCGATCATTTTTCGACATGACTCTCCGCTCCCACAAGAAAAGTGTAAAATGTAAATCTTAATTGGTCTTGTTTTGGAGTTAGTCTTTTTCGCTGGCTACTTGCTGTCTCTTTTGCAGCCTTGCTTTTTTTTGTTAAAGGGTTCTGCGTCTCTTCAAAATCTATTTTTTCCTTTATCAAAAACAATGCAAGAGGATGACAATCACCAGGTTTAAACCTGTTTGCTATGGAAAGATATATATTTTGGAAATCACATTGATTACTCAAAGTAACAACAAAAAGATAATAGACTTCTCATCTTTGGGGACATAGGGAGCAACACGGTCCTCTAATATATATCTAAAAAGGTGATACAAAAGAGCAACATCTTTGCCAAGTTCAGATGTTTTGCAATCCAAATATGCATGAGGATGATAGTGACCCCCAAAGACATTTTCAAATGTTAAAAACCTTTACAAAACTCTGCTTTAGTAGTGAGCTAACCTAATCAAAATGTAGAAGTATCATACCTATAATATCAAAAATTATCTGTATTATCTGTATTGGACATAACAAAGAGTCGTTGTAGCAACAACTTGTTTTCCTCATCAAAATCCAAGAGATCAATTTTGGTGATGGGTGGTTTTAAGCATCTTTGAACGCCAGTTTAATTGGTTGCATATCAAAGGGTGAAGAGATAATCTTTGAAGAAAGCTTGTTTAATTATAGCCGCATAACTCATTTTTGCTTCCAGGTCGAACTACAACATATATAAATCCTTTGTAGAGATACCAAGAAGGCTAATGGCTGAATCTTCAAAGGCAACAACCCATAATGTTCCTGTATGATCTGCTAGCTTTATTTGAAGTACATACCTGTAATTACAATATGCAAATGTAAATTTAGACTTTGAGCAATACTACATCTCATCTTCAGCTTGCACAACTCTTTTTTTACATTGTTTTCCTTCTGGCACAAGGGGACAAGATGGATAACAACAAGAATTTGATTTGATGAATTGCACAGTTGCTTTCAAAATGCATTGAGCATATTTGTTCATGTGTACAGTATGTTCTTCAGTAGAAACAATTGTCTTTTTGGTGATTACGAGGGGCACACGTACGACTTGTGTAGATGATGATAGAAGATCATTTCCATTCTATGAAAACCAAAATTTTAGTTGTTTTGTTTCATCTATGATTGGGTCAATAAACAGTTGTGCTTGCCAAAGTGCTTACCACCTTTCCATTGTATTCTGTGACACACCCATTTTTTTATTCCAAGAGCAACAACATTATGTAAGAGGTACATCTCTTGGAGCCATGCACCTTCTTTTTGAGTGATCGAACCCCATAGAGTCACATTAGCAGTAGAGGAAGTCATCCATTAGCTTAATGCTCCTTATAAGAACTTTTGAACCATCCCTCCTTATTGTAGAGCTCGGGTTGACACAAACGACAATTCCAATAACATCAACAAGGGAATTGTTGGTGATGTGGAGAATGCCAGTGAGGGTCATGAAAGAAAATGGATGCTTCAAAATTGCAAGGTCATCTTTAGAGGGCGAAACCTTGGAATCATCAACTAAACAAATTTCAAATTGGCTATTGAGTTTGTTGTATAATCTATTAGCTGATTTAATAGATAGCTCCGACTTGAACGTTCTTGTAATTAAGATTTGCAACATCATTGAAGCAAGTGACACGTATCTCAGTACCATCACAATCAATAATGTCAAAGGAGAAGACATGTCCTTGCCCCTTTTGAGTGTTGAATTCATGCATCTTTTTTCATTGTGACACGACCCTTTATAAGCCATCTTGTTTGAAATAGGTTTAAATTTTTGATAGGAGTAATGATGTAGGCACTCTCTTTCGTCTGGTGGGATGAGCTTATTCCAAAGAGGGTTCTTCGTGGAGTTTTCTTTGCTACTGTGTCATTCTCAGGCATATTTGTGGATGAACAGGTGAATATGTGGCATGTAAATGCTGGCTTGGTTCATCAAACAGATAGATTGGTTGACCAATGATATCATGGTGTGAACATGTGATTTCTAGGTTTGGGACAACAATCTATCTATATAGTTAAAAGGAGTAAGTAGTATGAATAAAAATAAAATTTATATCGTGGATTGAAGAATTCTATTCTATATGCAATATATTAGAAGTCTATAAGAAATCAACTAAACACATTGTCATAATCAAAACATATTTTTAAATATTAAAAGTCTTTACAAAACTTTGATTCAGTAGTGATCTAACCTAATCAGAATGTAGAAGTATCATAACTACAGTCTCATATTGTGTACTTAACTATAGATATATGTACTATGATAGTATTTGGTTGAGAGAATGTGCTTAATTGTTTTCTTATAAACTTCTAATATATTGCATATAGAATAGAATTCTTCAATCCACCATATAAATTTTGTTTCTATTCATACTACTTCTTTTAACTATATAGGTGGATTGTTGTCTTAGACCTAGAAATCACATTTTCGCACCATGATATTGTTGGTCAACAAATCTATTTGTTCGATGGACCAAACTAGCATCTACATGCCACATATTCACTTGCTTCATCCACAGATATGCCTGATAATGGCATAGCAACAAAGAAAACTCCATGAAGAACCCTCTTTGGAATAAGCTAGTCCCACTAGACAAAAGAGAGTGCCTCCATTATTTCTCCTATCAAAAATTTGAACTCGTTTGAAACAAGATGACTTATATAGGTTCATGTCACAATGAAAAAACAAATGCATGAATTCAACACTCAAAAGGGGCAAGGACATGTCTTCTCTTTTGACATTATTGATTGTGATGGTACTGAGATATGTGTCACTTTCTTCAATGATGTTGCAGATCTTCATTACAAGAATGTTCAAGTCAGAGCTATCTGTACAATATCTAGGGGGACTATTAAATCAGCTAATAGATTATACAACAAACTCAATAGCCAACTTGAAATTTGTTTGGTTGATGATTCCAAGGTTTCACCCTCTAAATATGACCTTGCAATTTTGGAGCATCCATTTTCTTTCACGACCCTCACTGACATTCTCCACATCACCAACAATTCCCTTGTTGATGTTATTGGAATTGTTGTTTGTGTCAACCCGAGCTCTACAATAAGGAGGGATGGTTCAAAAGTTCTTAGAAGGAGTATTAAGCTAATGGATATGACTTCCTCTACTGCCAATGTGACTCTATGGGGTCCGGTCACTTAGAAAGGAGCCCATCTCCAAGATATGTACCTCTTACATAATATTGTTATTCTTGGAATAAAAAATGGGCGCATCACAAAATACAATGGAAAGGTGGTAAGCACTTTGGCGAGCACACAACTGTTTATTGACTCAATCATAGATGAAACAAAACAACTAAAATCTTGGTTTTCATAGAATGGAAATGATCTTCTATCATCATCTACAGAAGTTGTGCATCTTCCACTTGTAATCACCAAAAAGTCAATTGCTGCTATTGAAGAGCATACTATGCACATGAACAAATCTTCCCAATATATTTTGAAAGCAACTGTGGAATTCATCAAATCAAATTCTTTTTGCTATCTATCTTTTCCCCTTGTGTTGGAAGGAAAAAAATGTGAAAAAAGAGTTGTGCAAGCTGAAGATGAGACGTAGTATTGCTCAAAGTGTAAAGTTACATTTGCATATTGTAATAACAGGTATGTACTTCAAATAAAGCTAGCAAATCATACAGGAACATTATGGGCTGTTGCTTTCGAAGATTCAACCACTAGCCTTTTTGGTATCTCTACAAAGGATTTATATATGTTGTAGTTCGACCTGGAAGCAAAAATGAGATATGCAACTATAATTAAACAAACTTTCTTCAAAGATTATCTCTTCACTATCATCCTCATGCATATTTCGATAGCAAAACATCTTAACTTGGCAAAGATGTTGCTCTTCTATATCACCTTTTTAAGTATATATTGGAGGATTGTGTTGCTCCCTATGTCCCCAAAGATGATAAATCTATTCTGTTTTTGTTGTTACTTTGAGTAATCAACGCGATTTTCCAAATATATATCTTTCCATAGCAAGAAGGTTCAAAGCTGGTAATTGTTATCCTCTTGTGTTGTTAGGAGTGTAAAATCTTTGAAATTAATGGTGTTGCCTATGTTATTGGGTTCACCTATTTTCTGGAAAACATCATAATATTATGATGTACATTGGGATTAGATTGCATATAATTATTGATTGGTATGAAGTTAGGTCATCATATAATAGTCTAGGGTGACTATTATAGCCGCTACTTTGGACCTAACAAATTTAATTGATTTATATATATTGAGTAATAACATTATGCATAGATACCATCAAACATTTAAATTATGTAATCTATACTAATTTAGTACATTATCTATTAGCCTTTTTAATAGCACTATCTATTAAGTTTGCTTATAATGTACTAGAATAATACATTATCTATTATATTTTTTGGATATTATATTTGTATAATATATACCATTATTCTTCGAACTAATATAATCCAATATTTTAATATAAGCCTATGTATACCATGGTTTCTTTCTCATACAAAAGCAAAAGGTTACCTTGACATGGTAAGAAAGGTTTAGTTCATTTCTTCATAGTTCTCTGAACAATTTGAGACATGGTTTTCAATTCACTTCCTTTTGTATTTGATTGCTTTTGTAACATCCATCCACTTAATACTCAAGTAATCTCAAGAATTTACTAGAAGGTAAACAAATTTAGTAAACATGTGAGAGATTTTTTTTTTTTTTTTTCATTTGCAAATGCACAAGAATTAAGTATAACTTTTCCAAATAATATTCAAACTTGAATTCACATGTAAACATAACTAGAATCAAGATAATTCCTTACATTCATATCACATAAGATACACTTAGCAAAAAGAATAGTTTTACCTCATAAGTTTTGACTGTCGTAAGCCAGAACAAGGAGTTCACTGCTTCTGGAATGTTGATGTCAAACTTCATGAGACTTAGTGAGTCTTCTGCTACAGAGGGAGAGCATCATCCTAGTGCTTTTCCTCCAACCGCAGACTCAAGTGGTCCCCCGCACACTTCCTAACTGGAAGTGCCCCGGCCCTTCACGAAGGATATAGATATAAGGAATTGTCAAGTTTCACCATCTGAGTCCTAGTGATGTGTCCTACAAAACTCAATTGACCATACAACTCTAGATCCCTTCTAGCTAAGTATGATCATTATGATTGGTCGTTCCATCTAGACACACACCTCTGACTCGTCTTAGAAACTATCTTATCCTATAGTTTTACTTACTTTATTTGGTATTCTAGGCTCAACTAGTCTGTATAGAAAAACCATTCTAGTCAATCTGACTTAGAATTAATCATAACTCATTCTAAACATGTAATGTAAAGATTTAGATATTTCAAACCTTTTCAAAAGTCCCTTATTGCATTCTTGCAATATCTAGGGTTTATGACGTCCTGTCATTTACTTCCAAAGATTCAATACCGAACATCTTGATGTGTTAAATCGAGTTTTGACATTATCGTAGAATCTCTCAAGGTATTATAAAGACTCCCTGCCTTGTTCTATGGTTTATCGACCTTTCATTGTCAATCAATATACAAACATATACACAACGTCATATTTGACATAAGCGTTACATATTTCCTATATCCTCCTCGTTCAATACTAGGGTTTAGCTTCTCTAACCCAACACATGGAAATTTCAAACATTCTTGTTTTCCAAAGATAATAGCAATAGTGAAGCAAAACATAAGAGTAATTACTTCTAGTCCACCCAGACAACTTAGCATTTCACAATTCACATTTCATTTAACATGAATAAGCATGATATCTGATATCTTAATGAGTGTCATTACTTCTCATAGCTAGTACTCTGACTAAGTTCAATCCTTCAACCTTAATAGGTTCGATTTGTAAGAGATAATAAATATCTCCCAACTTCCTTGTCAACTCAAGGTTACTCACATTCGAGTAAGGATAGGTTATAAACTCATATGACTATCATTCTTTATATGAGAATTTCAAATATACCTATAATGGCAATCATAAGTAAAATAGTCATGCGGTTGAGTTTCAATCTCCCAATATCCCCTTCTCGTAGTTGGTTACAACATTGATGTCGAGTATTGGAATAATGCAATTCCCTTGTGCACATAGCACTAAGATAAGTTCTATAGTTCTTATATAATTAAATCCATACTTTCCATCTCAAAGTATGTCTATACCTTTGAGCTAGTTAAAAGTCCCAATCTTGGAACAAAGGAGAAGTTGAATATGTCTCCAAGATTAACCATCCTCGTGAGGGTTTAACACAAGAAGAAAGATGCTTATCAAAAGGTCAAATGGTTTTCTTCTCTATGAACACACTTAATACCATAGGTTTGGCTTAGGATCATTCACATGATAACCCTAGCTCCCAATGAGAATCCATTTCTTCCCATAATATAGACATTTCCTCAATGCTCTCATAATATAATTAGAGCAATAACTTAATCTCAACTAGATTGTTTAGATGAAGCCAATGGATAAGATATACTAGTATCTTAGATAGTCCTTAAGGATCCTTAGAGGTAAAGCATGTAACTTCCAAAGCATCCTATCACATGATCCACCCTTATAGGAGTAGACGACACTTGTAGCATATAATCCAGCACTTAATTCTTATTAGAAGCTTACCAATATTTTGGGAAAGAGAATTTCAATTCTCAGTTTACTACATGTTTAGATCGAAAGATTAAGGTAAGAACCTTTAGTAAGAAGAAGGTATATTGTATTTTATTTAACAAGTCTCGGTCCTAGCCTATTTTCCTGCATAGTAGGGTATCCATCCAATCGTTGTTGGATTCTATTTGGAAGTATTTACGAGGCGTAAAATTTGTGTGAGATTACTACTTGGTTCAGTGTTCTCACATACTTACATGCACAGCAAGAGACAACAAAGTGAAATTTGGCCTCTTTCTCAATGTCCCAAGGACTCAACACTAAATCATTTTATGTTATAAAAACACAGTTCTAAGTTTTCCCTAAAGTCGAGGTTACTATCCAATTACTGCGTTTCTCCTGCCACTATTCGAAATGACGATATAGCTCTCTAAAAGATTCCTGCTCCACAACCCGTGGATTATCTTGCACAATAGTGAAGTTTGCAAACTTTTCAAGGCCTACCATCAAGGATAATATACGTACAACCTATCTAGTTTTGGGTGGTTCGTGTATATTTAAACATACAGAAATATCCACTTCCTATCCTTGCAACAATCATAGTATGATATCCATGCAAAAGAAACATCTATTCTTTTCATTATCATTGTTACAGGAACATTTTGAAGATTCCAGCGAAGTATTTCGTAAGCAAAAATAAGGAAAAATAAATAGAAATCACTTAGCTTATAATCTCGGTGAACTCATGCCTAACTTCAGGATATGTTCTTTATTTGAGATGCTCCTCATCTCTTCTTGTCCTGCTCGTAATTTATGCAATATATTTTTATTGAAGGATTCCTCTTTCCATTGCGCTCTCCTGAGCCTCCCGTGTCATGAACTTCCTTTCCTTCTTGCTTGCGACCACCCTTCTACAATGATCAGATTATTTCCTTTCGAGGAACTAACTCCCTCTTCTGTGACGGCTCTCAATATTTCCCGTTCACCAAACTAGCCTCATGCCTTTTCCTTCGGCTAAGCTTCCTCAAAACCCCCCGCCCTTGATTCATCATGCGATGCAAGATAATAATCCTGCATGGGATGGTAGCTAATTTCCCGTAAAAATTCCACTCTTCCTACCAAGAATCCGTTATAGAAACCGCCATCAAGGTAGTTAGCGAAAGAAAGAAAGAAAGAAGTTAGTTCCAAAAGTGGTTAGAGTCTTGAAGTCAGTTAAAATTTTGGCTTACGTGTAGGGAGCCACGTCCCAAGCGAAGAATGCCCCAAACACAAAGTTTGAACTCATGCTATCTTAGTGAGATGCCCGCAATCTAAACATGATTTTTAATAATCTTTGAATTTAGACTTTTTTCCACGTTCACCTTCTTGGTCGAGGCTAAACAAAATCCCTTTTGTTATTTAGAAGGAAAAACTTATATGGATAGGCATATCAATGTCATCTCAATAGTCAATAAGCTTCTCAATTGAGTTGAGCAAACATAATGATATATCATGCCCCTCCATAAAAGGAGCTTTGTTAAAATAGTGGACTCAACGACGGGCTTAGTCGTTAAAAGTATCACCAAATACAACACATATGAAT
>VDFB02389352.1:0-17429 GCA_007258455.2 Sequoia sempervirens | reverse complement strand
AGGTGTGTTGATATGATGAGTTATCAAGTGCTTTTGAGAAATAGTAAATTCAGAATTGTGTGTGTGTTTAGAATGTGCTCTGGTTTGTGATCCACATTTCTTCTGTGTTGATCCTATGCTTGTGTAGATTTTAAGTGTTTTTTATGGGAATATTTGGGTGATACATCCTGGATTGTATCTTCTGGTTTGATGAAGTGTGGAAGTTGTGTTCACCGGTGTGTGAATTGGTTTGGCAAAGTTTTTTGTCTCTAGATTGGGAGAAATGTATCTGCTCCATAGTCCTCCTCTGGCTTGTTTCAGGTCTTGCAGATCTGCATGCAGGATTTAATAGTTTTATATGTGGTCCATCAAAGGTGTTTGTGGTTTGGTGCTTAGGAAGATGAGTTTTAGAGTTTCTATGTGTGTATGTACAATTTGGATGGATTGATGGGAAGTGTTCTGTGTATGAAGGTTGTTACATCAGCTACGGATGAATCTAAAGATATCTAAGATGTGTTCTAGTGTATCATGAAGCATATTATGTGGTCTATATGTTATCTTCTTATTGTGAAAGTGTGCACTTCAAAGTTCATTTGTGTTTTCATTAGGTTTGACCAACCTAGTGTCTACATGTCATGCAAAAGATAAGTATCAATTAAGGAAACATGTGATTGATCTGAGATGTTATTTTGGGTCTTGGTTAAGTGTTGGTTTTGTCTTCTCTTATTCTCTTCCACCATGGGAATGTTGATTTACTGACCTAATTTGAATTTGTAAAATGAAGAGTGTGTGGATGACCTTCGAGAAAGTTTCTAAGGTTGAAGATGGTATAAACACAAGTCATGATGTGAAGGATTAAAAGTGAGATGAAGCGACAAGTGTGAGAAGCAAGAGTGTGTGAAATTGAACCAAGGCAGTAGTGCTTTAATGTGTCAGAATCATGAAAGTAGTGAGTTGATGGTGTTTGCAATTCTTTGATCAAGGTTGTGGATGTGTGCAATGTTGATGTGGTGGATTTTTTGTTATCTTTATGTATCTATAGGCAGTGAGTCCTATCTTTAGGTGGTGAGCCTTGTATCTAGACAGTGAGTCCTATCTTGGGTGATGAGCCCTTTGGTAGTGACTCTTGTAATCAATTTTTCTATTACTCTATATTGTGAGTTAATCCTCACTGTGGTTTTCCCTTATTGGGTTTTCCACGTAAATCTGGTGTTTCTTGTGTTGATATTACTTTATGTTATTTGCATTTCATGTTCATACTTATAACAAAATAAAGTGGATGTGAAGTTGATAATTGTTTGATATTTGAGATTGTGATTGGAGACAATTGATTCACCCCCCCTCTCACTTGTCTTACACCTTTCAACAGTGTATTGTGGGATGGTGGATGGAGTATACATAGGATTCTAATATGATGAGGTGTTGTATGGTGTGTATGGTGGTGTAGCATAAAATGATGATGGTGTAGGCATATATGTTCCTAACGTGTTCGAGTTGATGATGTTTTGTTGAGGGTTATAGTATAAACCCTATTGTTGTTGTTGTTGTGTGATTAATTGTTGTTGAGCTACTAAGTTTTCTTGTTGTACTGCTAAGGTTGCTTGATGTTGATGCTAATGTTCTTGTGTTGCTAAGGCTGCTTGATATTGTTATTGTTGTTATTTAGCTACTAATGTTGCTTGATGTTGTTGTTGTTGTGCTACTAGGATTGATTAATGTTTTTTCTGCTATTGTTATGGTAATAGGGTTGCTTTTTGTGCATGCTTTTGTTGTTGTGTGACTAAGGCTGCTTGTTGTTGTTGTGCTACTAAGGCTACTTACTATTGTTTTTGCTATTGGAATGCTTGCTAATAAGCCTGTTGTGCTTGTTGTAAAGCTAGGGCATGTGCTTGTATTGTAGGATCAATCAGTGGTTGGGACATTTGTGATGGGTTCTAGGTTTTGATGTTTTGTGCGGGTTGTGGACTATTGATGATAGGTTGGGGATTCGCTTGGTTTAACATTCCTTGCAAGATAGTGGATTGAGGTGGAGGAATGTAAGTTTGATGCCCCATTTGATTTTGCATGACTTTGGGGATGAATGGTAAAGATGATGATGGCATCATTAAGTATTGTGATGTTAGGGGTAGGTGATCCCACAATACTGGTTTACAATTTTCGGCCAAACTGGACATTGAACTGATTTTTTTTAACTAAATCTTCACTTTTGAGCACTTATAGCAGCTAAACCGTGAGGAATTTGAAGATGATGCAAACTAGTGATTTGTGACATTTTGTCTATAGTATCTAAATATTTTTTTTCAAAATTTTTGGAATTAGATTTCACTTCTTTTTCCATCTCCTTCAAAAACTAGTTTTTAACAGTAAACACCATTTTTAAAGAGTGGCGTTACTAGCTAACACATAACTTTTTTTCTATAAAGGATAAAATTCTAATTTTTTTGAATTTAGATCCATAACTATGATATCTAGTGCATGGAATTAGTTTAATAACATTTCATTGAATATTTCTTTCTTAATTATGTTTCAAATTCAAACTAGTTACAACTTAGACATGATTTACTAGCTAAATCTTAACTTTTTTTGTATGTATCAAAATTCAATTTTTTTTTTTTGTTGGATTGGGGACATAAATATCTAGTGCAATGATATTTTTTATTTTTTATTTTTAATAATTTACTATTTTTCCACATGTGCAGAACAAAGAGCTTGATTTTTAGTGAAAAACCTACATTCACAAGAAATAAAAAATAAATATAATAATCAAATTAAATTTATTTAAAATGATAATTTTTGGGAAGCTTATAATAATGAATGCATACTTACAAAAAATAAATTTTAAATTAATTCATTTAATCCCCCAAAAGGTGAATCAAAAGTTGTTTTTTATCAACATTTTGATACGTGTAAAGGAGACTTTGTTATAGGTATGGTTTAAAATTAGTGGGTTCTATCCAAGGGGGTTTGATCTAAGGTGGTTTGATCAAACGCTCTTCAATTGGAATCCTTTAAATGGAACTTTTCAAGGCTTAAATCATTATATTTTCTAAAATTATGTGATTTCAACAAAAATCAAGATCTCATAGAAAGTGTAAACCACTATTGTGGGATTACCTGGGCACATTAGGACCTTGAGTCCTTTGATTGAAAGGATTCCCTTGACTGATTCTTTGGGGATTTCCTTGTGCTTGGGATGTGTTCAAGGTATTACCTTGGTTAATGGGATTGGTGATCAAGGGATTTTTTTTATGTGGGTTGATGATGGATGGGATAGATGTGTTATGGGAAAATGCTAGGTTTGATGTATCAATGGGAAGGTTAGATGAAGATGTTCCATGTTGCATTAAAGGTTGAATTTGTGTGAGGGTATTCCCTTGTCTTTTTGGGTCTACTTGTGACACTTGGTCCACACTACTTTGTGTGATGTTTGGGACACTTGTGGTATTCATGGGTATGGATGAAAATGGGTGTCATCGATATGTTGAGGTTGTTGTGGAGTAATGAAGTGTAAGTGGTTTATATGGATGTTTGGGATCTTCAAGAATGGGAGGAGCGCCAAATTTTGGTGTCCAAGTGGTTTTTTGGAATGGAGTGATGTTGAGAGTACCCACAATTGTGTTGCTTTCAAACAGAAGAGTGTCACCAAATTCCTTGGCAAGACTAGTTGCAAGACTAGAATACATGTTTGATTTAGCCCTAGTGATGGAGTTGTTTGAATAGTGGATGAAGTCAAGCCTTGTGTCAATGATTGTGTAACAAAATATGGGGAAATTGGAGCCACATTATCTAAGGATTGATGTTCCATGATTCCTTCCCTAGTAAGTCCAAATAGAATGTTCGTGATGTCTTCTATCTCAAATGGCCTTGATGGAGATGAGGGTTTTTGTGATGGGGTAACATGACTTCTTGGATCAAATTCTTGAGGATTAGGATCACTTGAGGTGAATGTGACTTTGGTTTTATCCATGATTCTCTTGTGTTGTGATCTTGTTTTTAACATAAATTTTGGGTCAGCTATGGGAGAGTTGTGTTGAGATTTATAATTTTTAAACTCTTTAGTTGACTAAAATATAGGTAGAAGGGATGCTTTAAGTCTTTTAGGAGCAATGATGGTAGTGGTATGTGAAAAGACAAATGATATGGGGAGTGATCTTTACAAACGTTTTGGGACAACACTTTTGACTTAAGTTTGATGTTTTGAAGTTTGGATAAAGGATTTTTATGAACTTATGAATCTTTAGGGTAGACTTGTGACCTTCAAGGTAAACAAGTTCAAAGATGATAACTATCTTAGCAAAATACATGGAAAAGGATTCATTTCGCATACAAAGTAGCTAAGTTAGGATTTGGGTTGATAGATGTCTAAGTCCAAAAGTGTTGGTGTGTTTGAAAATTTTGCAAAGTTTGGTGAAGTGAAATTTGGATTTTGATAAGGGGTGGATGAAGGTGTTTGACCCAATATTGACTTAGAGTGAACCTTTGTTTTCAAAGACCAAGGTGGTGAGAAACATGATAGACCTCTAAAGTGTTTAAACCCTAAAGATTTAATGATCAAGGAGAAGTTCTTGTGAAATGTGCAAATTTGGTTCATTTATGAAATAGTGTAGAACACATCTCCTTAGTGGTTTATCTTGTTTGTGGTATTTTCTTAGGATACATCTTCTAATATACTTTGAACTATAATGTCTAAGTTTGAAATAGAGGCATGTAGACCTTCTCTTGGGGATTTTGATTTTGCATGAGATCATTTAGAGAAGTTCAAGATCATGGAAAAGAAGAATTTTTGACTTTTAAATAGGGCATCATGTTTAGATTATTCATTTAAATATGTCTATAAAAGTTCCTTGCCAATCTAGTCTTATTTTGGTAGAGTGCCTCAAGGTGTTTTTTGATAGCTTTTTTACTATGGCATCTAAGTTTGAAGTGACAGAATGTAGACCTCTTGGGGATTTTGATTTTGTGTGAGATCATTTAGAGAAGTTTAAGATCATGAAAAAGAGGATATTTATTGCCACGTGGGGGGTGGTAATATGGGCCTTCTAGCCACAATATCAACTTATTCCGCTTCTTCATCTATGATGTATGTTGTGTTTCTCCACTAGGTTGGTGTTTCCTTTGTTTCAAAAGTGGAGCTTCTCAAACTACTAATTATATCATTTTTTTCTCCTTCAATGAGTTCAAAGTTTGGTTGAATGATAGTGAGTGTAAGGTTGGTTTGTTCAACTAGAGTGATTGGATGCCAAATGGTCATGTGAGGTTCAATTTTTCAATTTATCTTGATTAAATGAGTTTTTTTTACCAAAAACACTTGTCTTTATTAAGTTCAAACTAAATGTATATGTCAAAGACATCATCAATTCCACAAAGTCTATTTTGTGAAAAAGGATGAAGTTAAGGGAAAAGTTACTTGGTTAACTTTAGGAAGTATGGATTGAGATGTAAACCAAAATATTTCAAAGTCTCTCAGAATAAATTCTTAGGACAAGTATCAATATCAAGGTTTTTTCAATGGGTATCCATACTTAGACCAAGGGTTTGAAATTTTGAAAAGAATTTGTTGATGTTTGTTTGCAAATGTTTTGGAACCAAGAAAGTGTTAAACTGACTCTCAAACATTTACAATCCTAGATAGATCAAGTATGTATTTCTTAGTAGGCTTACCATCATCAAAGGAGATGATTAATCCATGAAGATGTAGTGGAAAAATAGGTTATGTCAAGGAAATGTAATTTCTTGACATGCCAAGCAAAGGAGTCCCTTCCCCATTTGTTTTATTGCCTCAATCAAAAATTGTACATGGTAACTAACTTTTGGGCACAGTGCTACTCCCATGCACTACCTTGAAATATGTTTTGGAATTGAACTTAGTTATCCACTACAAACAAATATTTTAATTACCACATTTGGGATAAACTAGTGCCATACACATGGTGATTCTACTCAATTAAGAGGCATCCCATCCCTTAGAAATATCTAAGGGATACATTCATCGATATGGGCCAACCACAACCATCTTGTTACATGACTTTCATCACAACCAAATTATTTATATAGTGGGCTGAAATGAAAGCACTGCTTTGGGTTGTTCCCTCTCTCAAGTTGAGAGGTAGGCCCTTTCTAAAGGTGACACATGTTTGAAATGTAAAAATATTTTCATCACCCAAGATTGCCAATAGGAGCGAGAGTAGAGGATAAGCGCTTCCAAGCAGAAAAGTAGAATTGTGTGTTTCTCTTCACCCAAGATTGTAGAAGCACAAGGGGATTGGATATGCACAACAAGAATACATAGAAAAATCAAGCGCATGTCCATTTTAAGCACCAAACGAAGTATGGAAGTTGTGTTGTTCAATTTTAATCCAACAAACATAATGATGTGAAGGTTCAGTTTTAACCAATTTGAACATTCATTTTAAAGCCCAAAATAAATATAGTTTGGTCCTAAAATATGAAATAAAAGCATCATAAATGGGTTATAATTGCCCCATAAGTTTCGAAACACTTGTTACAATTATACAATTAATGATAAAATTCTCCTTAAGTCCAAGTGTTATCATCCAAACCTACAAAACTAGTTAGTCTAAAAACTAGAATAAGAAGTCAAAGACATTTTAGTGATTAGATAAAGCCAAAAAATTCAAATATATGTCAAAAAATCAAGTTTTGTTCTGTTTACCACTAATTCATGATGTTGAAATCAATTGCATCGCTAAAATTCCTCAATAGCATCATTGTATTAAAAATTGATAGTAGCCCTTTGTAGTAAACAAGGAGATCAATTGCATCGACATATCAATTGTGTCGCTAAAGAGAAATTCATTCTGCATTAAAAAAATAAATTAGCATCGCTATATTAAAATGTGGTGATGAAATTAATTATGTGTCACTATTTTAATTATGTGTTGATAAATTGAAATCACGAGTGTGTCGTTGTAGAGCGATGTGTCATCAAATGCATCAATTGATAATTAATAGCGTCGGTGTACCTGAAAACACAAGGAAAATGGAGTTTTAACAAGAAATTTGTCAGATTGGTTAGTTCATGCCCTCCTTGTAGTTCCAAAATGTGACCAATGGATTAGTATGGGCCAACTACACTTGATCCATGAGGATTTAAAGTGTAATTATGCCACTAAATATTAGTCCAATAAGATTAATCAATAAAAACTAAACTAGGAATCCATCAAAATTAACATATTAAACTATGAAAGCTTTAGAAACACCTATTCTAATCCATTGAAATTTATCCTATTGGGGGAGTGGTGTCGTGTTGATGTGGAATGATGACCCTTTCCCAATCCCACGAATAAATGAGCTTGTTTCAATCGATTCTATCAAATATAATCGACAAAACTGATGAAAGATATGTGATGAAGCATAATTTAAATGCTACATTAACATGATGCAAGCTATTTTAACATGATGTAGACTTAGATGATTGATATGGATGTATGCAAAGCTAGTCTAAATGGATTTTAAGCTAAAAATATTGAAACCTAAATTATAAGATATACTAAATGTATGCATCTATGTTATCATGGAAGCCATTAACAAAAGCTAAGCTAATATGCAAGTAAATTAATCTAAAATGATGTTAAATGTGAGTGCAAATGTAAGTGATTTTAACAGTGTAAGTTTTTTGTTAAAAGATGGATCCATTTGTCTCCAAATAGTGGCCTATTTATAGGAGGACAAATGAGAAATGAAGGGTTGAGATCAAAAGATTTAATCAATGGTCAAGGATGGAGGAAAGATGAAATATGGATCATGGATTCTCATCAACGGATGATAATCAATGATCACATGGATCAAGGAAATAATCAAGGGTCTATATTCTTCCAAAAAAACACACTCAAAACTTGCACAAGAAGTCTTGTAAGTTTGTTAGGAAGAAGAATATTCCCTTTTTTCAAATAAGTAAGGAGAGAATATTCTTTAGAATATTCTCATGGGTGAGGAGAAATTAGATATTTAGAAAATTTAAGAGAAAGTTTTAATGTACAAAAGGGGGAGGAATATTCCCTTGCAAGTGGGGGGATTAGATTAATTAGTGATTGATAATTAAACAAAGTATTAATTATGCAATTAGGGAAAGTTCGTGATTTTTATTAAATATAGGATTTAGTGAAAAGGGGAGAAGTGAAATGATATTTAATTAAATAACTTAGGGTTATGTAATTAAATAAGAAGACTTAGGGATTTAAATTAAATAATTAGATTTATTCAATTTAATAAGACAAAATGTTAGCATGAAAGGGGATAAATTAACCTGATTAGTTTAACTAGGTTAACAGATGCAAATGATACATTTAATTAAATAGCTAGGCTAATTTAATCAATTAAGTGAAAAGAGGATGAGTTTTAGGAGGAAATGATGTTAGTATGCCCGATTCGAGTGCATGATATCATTTAGGAATTTTTTAAGTGTCCACAATACCCCATGTTTTTGTGGCACAATAATTTCAACTCGTCATAGCAATGGATATTAATTGTAAGATATATTTTTTAAAAGTGCAAAAATTGGGTAACTTCCTATAAACTACAGTATGTTTGGAATTTATTTTCACGTAATCATTGGATAAAAATTTAAATACGAAGCATGCAATGTTATAGGTTCAAGATGATGTGCATGTATTTTTCCCCCACCCTCCCTCCTTGATTATCACCACTTTCAGATTGCCCTATTTTGTAGCAAATGTAACAAAAATTGCATCACATTATGATAGGACTAAGTGTCTAGGTAAAGGAAAATGGAAATTAAACTTCAAAATGTAATTTGGGTGCCCTCTCTCCCTCTAGCACCATTTATCAATGCATAAGCCTACCTTATTGTTGTTTGGGTTGTTCTCTTAGCCCTACTTGTGAAGGTAAAGAAAAAAATAGGAAATAAACAAACATAAATGAGCTAGGGTTTGTAGTGTTGCCCTAATTAGGTCAGATTATGATTAATGTATTTTTTTCATTCATACCATTGCCTAAGTTACTCTTGGAATGTTCGCTTATATTTTAAGAGAGTTTAAGAAATAGAGAAATTTTAGGGTGCGGTCTCATGAGAGGGGTTTCATGATCTATTTTAAAGGAGTAGGTGATCTCATGAAGAAAAAATAAATATGCTAAGGATCAATTAGAATATTTTCCTCAACAATAGCAGCCCCTAATTTTTAGTTCAAAACTTTAAGCAGGTGCAAATGAGGTTGAAAATTTCCCCACTAGCTTAGACTTTTTTCTCCCATTTGTCAATCATATGAAGTTTCTAAATTCCCACCAGTTTATTTTATTTTATTTTATATTTATTTACTCACTTGATTTGAATATGAAAAATAATAAAATTCATGAGACCACTCATGTAGCGCCCGTGGTGAACCCCAAAGGACAACTAAAGCAACAATTACCACACAATTTTTTTTTAAAGTAAAACTAACATGCATGAGATGCACAAAAGTTATGACATGAAAATTCATTTAAACAAACCCAATATCATTTACGTCCCTTGGGGTACACGAGGATACATTACGAAACTTAATGCCATACATCAATGATAAAGAATGAAAGCCAAATCTAATCCATGACAAAGCATATATATAAAACCATCAATAAGAACCATTCACTTAAATAAATACAATACTTTGAATAACGTCTAATATGGATCCATATCCACACAAGGTTCACCAATGATAAATATTACATCACATCCTTTTCATTACTTTACACTGTTCAAGTCTTACAATGATACAAACATGTTTCCCAATATGGATGGAAACCACTGACAAGATAACATGATACAATGAAAGATAAAACAAAGTAACATAACTAGCTCCAAGATGGATACAACTCTGGAGTCACCTGCAACAGCACCAATCTGCACCTCTCGATCCTTGACTGGGGACCCAATGGGGTGCTTAGCACGTTCCACCCGACCACGTGGGTCCGAAGACCCACCCCCCGTGCTAAGGAGCTAACAAGAAGAGACCTCAACCAAGAACATCCAAACAGGGAACCACAAGACTCAACATCATACAAAGGTATCATGAAACTCAGGATTACAATGACATAATCAACAACATTCATGAGTCAACAAAATCAAATAAAACTATGAAACTCATCACATTTAACCCAAGCAATAACAATTAAGCAAGTCACCAAAGAGCATCCATAAATCATTTTCACAAGAATCTGAAACAACATAAAGATTACAATATCCAGAGGCGACAAGAAACAAGAACAAGGGTGTCTAGTCGGGAGGGTCATCGCATAGCTCTCATGGGATCCCCTGGCACTTCCTCCAACCGAGGCGCCGGCACCCATCTATGGATTCCCTAGCCCTCGAAAACAACATAAAGATACAATAACCAGAGGCAATACAACCAAGCACAAGGGTGTCAAGTGGAGAGTGTCATCGCATAGCTCTCATGGGATTCTCCTGGCCCTTCCTCCAACTGAGGCGCCGGCACCCATCTATGGATCTCCTGGCCCTTCCTCCTAACTGAGGCGCCGGCACCATAGGGTAGCTAATGCGGAGCCGATAATCTCTCGTGAGGACGAGACTATGACTTTGCCGACCACGGCCTTCTCAGTCTATCACTAGTCTATGGTAGCCCTAGTGCATAGCCGAGGAATCCAATGTTTTATTATCTTGTGTTTTTTAAACTACCCAACCCTCTAAATTCTATTGTTTAGGTTATCACTTGTTTAACTACTCTTTCGTGGGTTATCCTGAGCCCTTCCTCATCCTGAGGCGCCGGCGCCCACGAAGAGCCACTCTCCCTATGACCCCTAACATATCTCAAAGCAGGAAAGGGTTGTATCGTAACCAAAAAAAACAAATAATCTCCAGACCAACTACGCGAGGCATTAACCATCTCGCTATAACACAAAATCAATGACTCAACAATTCAAGTACAACCCTTTTAAAATCACGATATCAAACACTTGCCTCATCAAGGGCACATAAAGAGAGAACATCAACTGACAATAATCTCCAGCCTCTGGAAGCCAAAAGAATGACAACCCACAAACAACAGTAAAATGAAGCAACAGGAGTTTGGCAATGATACGGGACTTCTAGCCAACTTCAACACCAACCCAACGAATAAAAGCTCGCCAAATCAAAATAAACTAAGAAGGTCATACTCATCAAAACATCCAAGACTTCAAGATATTCAAAAGGATCCCAACCAAAATCAACTCAAGGAAACGTCCCGACAGATAAAACACCAATTCATATAATAACCAACACGAACAAGCAACTACAACATCCATGAAATTCACTTTTCCAAGAACGCTTACAATATCAAATAAGAAACTCACAACATAAGATCTTTGAACAATCTATTGACCCAAACACAAAATACTTTACCTTCCGACCATAATTAAAGACTACATACTATACTAACCAAACATAACTTCCACACATAATCCAATGTACACAATTTGACCCATCATTCCCATGGAAAACACACACATTAACATAACAACTATTGGATGATTATAAAGGCATGGATATTTACAAGAGAATCTATTTATTTAGATCTAAGCAAGACTCTATTTAACCTCAAGGAGACAATATCGTAAGCACTATTTATTCAACGATGTAGGTTAGTTAATTTGATGATGATACATGACAATAATACTTAATTCATAAATGTCTCACGAATAATACCTAAAGCTGCTCTAAACCTACTTGTAAACATATTTCAACATCTTTCACTTTAAATTCATCCCAGGTTTAATGATAACTTCCTAATCCCGTTTTCATAGAACCTAACCAAAACTCTTCTATTAATCAATAGTCCAGAGCCAATTAATCGCATACAGAAGTATTCATTATAACCCCAAATATTAAAACATCAAAATATATACATACATATAAATAATATACATATTTTTACGTATTTATAAATATATACCTTATATCAGAATAGTTTTATATATACATATATTCTTATCTCCATACACTTATATTAGTATACATATTATGTTTGAAAGCCGATTCTAAAATAAATCAGGTGTAAATGAGGTGAATACATATATTCATACATGCCTATATAAATAACACATATATATTTATATATATCTATGTTCAAACATAAAGGACCAAATGGTCATTTCCATAGATGCACATCCATTTTCTTTATTTTTGACGTAGATGTTAAATCTCCAATACTAACAAAATACTACCCCAATGACAATTATACTTGAATCTATTGAATTTAATAAAAACGTCTAATCCTCTATTTTTATTTTTATTTTATTTTATTTTATTTATCCGTCTATATCCTTGATAGCATTTTGAATTATTAACATTGATATTAATAATTATCGTTATCCCTACTTTACCACCCATTTATTCCTCCTCCTCTATTAACATTTGCGGATTAAACCTTATCCCTTCCAAGTAGTTCTATTAAGCCTAATTTGAACACATTGATTTATAAATTCTCACATTGATTTATAAATTCTATCTTAACTTCTCCTTAAGCCTGTGAGTAAAATTAGTGCCCCAACTACAGTGTGAGCTGTAAAAAATGAAGGAATTGAGGTCACATAGAATGCAGAGGTCGCAAGTTATGCACAAGGTAGATTTTGCAAGGAAACTCTCAAAATCGACGCATTTTGAAACACATCCTAACATTATAAGCTACGCTTTAGCTCCAGGCGCATGCAGCCGCACATGTTAAAAGGATGAGGGTCATGTATACCACATAGATGAAATCAGTGCCTATCCCAGAACTCAGCTCATTCGAGCTTACAATGAACAAAACTAGTATGTTGGTTCCTAGTTACTAAGGCAATAATGAAGGCTTAAATCCCTAATACAAGGAGAAAACACATCAAGACTCAAGGGCGAAGGATCGACTTAGACTGAGTCTCACATGAATAGATCTCATCAATTATATCAGGCATCTAACAAGGGATAATGAATGAGACTACAGTTTACTCTAAGACATCAATAGAGAAGTGAACGAAACACAAGTCTAGAGAGTAGAACGAAATGAGAAGGTCAAAGGTTATAAAGAATCAACATGGATAGATCGCACACAAACAGGTGTCCGTAAATCATGGTGTAAAAGGCAAGACCATCATTGCGACTGAGGCCAAGAGGCGATTTCCTAAAGAAACATAGATTACAGATCATTATGGAGCAGCTCCCAAATCGTATTATACAAAGTAAATCTAAACAGGGCATAACTTAATTTGATACTAAGAAGACCGACTTGACTCTATTTTGGAACCATTGTATTCGGTGCAGCTGATAAGCAGCTTAGCGATAACTATAAAAGTGAAGGAGGAGACCACATACAAGGATATTATTCAAGCAAAGCACCACCAGTTAAATATTTGCTAGAGTGATAATATAATTCTCCCTAATTCTTAAAACGATACATCCTACAGTATTCATCGAAATCTATCCTTCATTTACAGCGACATCATTCTAGAGGAGGCTATCGATGATACAAAAGTAACAATCTAAGAGCTAGGCTTACACTACACAATGTATTCCCAACATACTATATATATTCCTGATGATATAAACATCAATTACCCACCAATCATCACAAACCCAAAAATAAATTAAATTGGAATGTAACTACCATTGATAACAAATAAATGAATTTAAAGAAAAGATGTCTCACATATGTTAAACGATTAACCCCGCTAAAAGTTCAAAGAAGGAAAAGAAGTACCTAGAGGGTGATACTACTAAATGGCTATCCATGACATGCGGTACAAGCCCAATCATTTTATCTCTATTCGCTATGCCTCTCCTCCTATCTATGTCCGATACCTCTTTCCTCATTTTAATGAAGGCGACTGTAATTATCTCCACATCTACTGGGCCTCCAAAGTGGTGATATACCTGCTATCTTGCTGTTCCTCTACCCCATGCCCCATTTCAATAAAGCTGAGTGATTATTTTTTTGCATCTCTTGTTCCCAACTGGTGATATACGTACTATCTTGTTCGTCTGCCTCCTACTTCTGTAGATCTCTGCCTCCTACTTCTGTAGATCCTCGCCATCAGAATTGCAGCCTCCCCTTCGAAACCCCCTCTTCCCTGCTCTCCAAACTGTCCTCTCCTCCTCATATCCTTTTTACAGAGCAATATGTTTATTTTTAATCCAAAACTAACTCACAAAGCCGACAAAGGCTGAATGCTTTTAGCGACCTCTCCCCATTTCCCATTCGAAAAACAGTTTTAAAGCCTTGCATGGCTCCAATTCATCTTTTCTTTTCTTTCTTTTATCTTTTTATTTATTTATTTTTATTTATTTTTATTTTCTTTTATGATTTCTAAAATGCTTTTCCCATTCATTAGAAATCTTATCTATTATCTTCATTAAATCATTCTATTAATAAAAATATCTTAAACCCATCTTTTTCTATTATTCACTGGATCCTACTTTAGTTTGAGATCTTATCTCCAAAATCTCATTGTTTTATCATAATCAACTACTTATATTATATATATATATATATAATTTTAAATTACTTTTCTATATTATTAATTAAAATATAATGAAATTATAATTTATCTTTATTTATTTGCTTATCGATAAGTTTTTAATCTAAGAATTTTAATTTAATAAATAATAATCATTATCATGATCTAACACCTCTTCAGACATATTATAATGAAACATTGGTTTAAGGTATCACGTAAAAATAATTTTAACTTAATTAGCTTGATTAAACATGGTTAATCAAAATACTAGAGTTATCACCTAACCCGACAACAAATGAAATAATGAAACCGCCAAATATCCATAATATCATTTCATAACTTAGTTCGCTTAGCTAACGTTTTGACTTCCTAATTAAATTAAATTGTTCTAATAATTATTTTGATTTAATTCAATTAACTCAATGCCAAACAATATTACTAAATCACATAATTCAGAAAATAATATAATCACGAACTCAAGATATCAAAAACAAAACAACTAATCACACTTACTCAAATATGACAAATGACCAAAAGCGTAGGGGCACCATCCTCTCCTAGGCTTTGACTTACTCGGAAGTTTCAGCTCAAACATAAAATACACACAAAAATATCATCAACACCATAAATTAAATAGTCAATTAAACACCATCAAGAAAGCAATAAAAAATTAAACAAACCAAACATAGGGAGATGATACCGAAACGAAAGTGGTGACGGAGTTGCAACCAAACTGACTTGCCAAACACAAGGATGGATGATGAACTAGGTTTGGGAAACTTCTTGTCAGCTCCTATTTTCCACATCAGACCCATTGGGTGTTTGGGATGCTCTCCCTTTCTTGACAATGCAGGTGGAATTGAGGCTTAGTTCCTGCAATCCTGCATACAAACAAACATTGTGCACAACATATATATATCAAATCAACCTAGTGTAGAGGGAATTGCAATGTTGTATGCCTCTCACAAATGAGTGATATGACATCATCCTTCTAACACACTATCATCAGTGAAATATCATAAATAATCATTAATACAATTACTAATCAAGTGCAAACACCGTATTAAGTCAACATGTTAAACATAGCCAATTAATTACCTTCATCCTTGAGATTTGAAGTCGACTACCTAAAAATCACAAACTAGGGTGGAAACATAACACATTAGTACTAAACATTCAAGAGGGTTCTTTACCCTTGATAAGCCACATTTCCATAAAACGTAGCATAATTATTCACACAAGCACATATTCTCATTAAACATCATCATTTTCACACAAAGCACTCCACTTCAATCCTGATTCAACCCCAAATTTCACAACAATTTTAACAAGCCGATCAAAATTCTACACCTTCACAGATTAAAAAAAAAAACATAATTCGTCACTCAAAGACAACAAAAAGGAAAATTCCACGCATGCTTGACATATTCACACACAAAAAGTTCACAGCACTGGAAACTACATCACACAACGATACAAGGGTCCATAGTGCATCCCTGATAGGAAGGATATTGGTGCATTACGCACTACACCGAGGGTCCTATCCCTTTCCCATCAGTTTCCTGCACCATCTACCCAACACCAGCTAATAGAAGAACTCAGGTTCACAACAATGACAATAGAAAAGTGAAACTCAAGACTCAAGGGTCTAGGCACAAGGTTACATAGTGAGCACACATAGTGCCTAGTGTATGAACCTATGCTCTGATACCATGATGTGTCACCCCATCGTGTGAACCCCAAAGGACACCTAAAGCAACAATTACCACACAATTTTTTTTTTAAAGTAAAACTAACATGCATGAGATGCACAACAGTTATGACATGAAAATTCATTTAAACAAACCCAATATCATTTACGTCCCTTGGGGTACACGAGGATACATTACAAAACTTAATGCCATACATCAATGATAAAGAATGAAATCCAAATCTAATCCATGACAAAGCATATATATAAAACCATCAATAAGAACCATTTACTTAAATAAATACAATACTTTGAATAACATCTGATATGGATCCATATCCACACAAGGTTACTAATGATAAAATATTACATCACATCCTTTCATTACTTTACACTATTCAAGTCTTACAATGATACAAACATGTTTCCCAATATGGATGGAAACCACTGACAAGATCACATGATACAAATGAATAGAGGAATACGCAGAACATAACTAGCTCCAAGATGGATACAACTCGAGTCACCTAATGTAAAGCACCAATTTGCACCTCTCGATCCATGACTAGGGACCCAATGGGGTGCTTAGCATGTTCCACCCGACCATGTGAGTCTGAAGACCCACCCCCCGTGCTAGGAGCTAACAAGAAGGAGACCGCAACCAAGAACATCCAAATAGGGAACCACAAGACTCAACGCCATACAAAGGTATCATGAAACTCACGGATTACAATGACATAATCAACAACATTCATGAGTCAACAAAATCAAATGAAACTATGAAACTCATCACATTTAACCCAAGCAACAATAATTAAGAAAGTCACCAAAGAGCATCCATAAATCATTTCCACAAGAATCTGAAACAACATAAAGACTACAATATCCAGAGGCGACAAGAACAAGAACAAGGGTGTCTAGTCGGGAGGGTCATCGCATAGCTCTCATGGGATCCCCTGGCACTTCCTCCAACCGAGGCGCCGGCACCCATCTATGGATTCCCTAGCCCTCAAAAACAACATAAAGACACAATAACTAGAGGCAATTACAACCAAGCACAAGGGTGTCAAGTGGAGAGTGTCATCGCATAGCTCTCATGGGATTCTCCTGGCCCTTCCTCCAACTGAGGCGCTGGCACCCATCTATGGATCTCCTGGCCCTTCCTCCTAACTGAGGCGCCGACACCATAGGGTAGCTAATGCGGAGCCGATAATCTCTCGTGAGGATGAGACTATGACTTTGCCGACCACGGCCTTCTCAGTCTATCACTAGTCTATGGTAGCCCTAGTGCATAGCCGAGGAATCCAATGTTTTATTATCT
>VDFB02389351.1:0-10342 GCA_007258455.2 Sequoia sempervirens | reverse complement strand
AATTATATCTATATAACAATATTAGTACGCACAATAATTGCATATCTGTAACTATCTCAAAGTAACATTCATTAATCCACATGTAAAACTAACATAGATAGTTCATATAGCATGTTAATGTCATTTGAAGGTTACAATATTAGCTCATGCCCAATTTCTATGGTTTTGAGGAAATGTCACAAAAAAGTCAGCATCCAAGTATCAAAGCCTATGACAACTACAACAAATAGATAATGAACTCTATCAAAATTGAGTCATAAACTGGACTCATCACTCCCCCAACCTAAGACTTTGTTGGTCCTCCAACAAAAGAAGAAGGGTTGTTCTTTTGCTTAGTTAATGCCCTGAAGTTTGCAACTACTAGTTGTCCCACATTAGTTCTTGTAGTGCATGAGTTAGGGTCCCAATAGAACCCTTGTTTTTTTTCCAATTTTCTGCATCTTTTTTTCTCTATAGCTATATCATACTGATAATACCTAAAATTTGGCACATGCCATAATAGGATAGGTGGCTAAAAAGTTAATGGAATCCAAAATTACCCATTTGTCTTTCCAATCTGTATATATCTATCAACCTTGTTACATGCTACAACATAGTTCTATAGAGAGTGAGGCTCAACTTGTTTTAATTCATTAGTTAAACTATTCCACCTTTGTGACAAATTTCCCATTATAGATTCCCCTATGGTTTTTGCTATCTTCTCATATTCTTTATAAACTGCTTCTCTCTCAAGCAAGATCTTGCTGCCATAGCTTGGTATGTGAAGAATTCTAAGCCAATCACTAAAAATTTCTCTTGGATTTCTAGATTCAGCCCTAATGGGTAGGGGAGTGTTAGATTCTATTTTCCTATAAGTTTTGAACTATTGTCCCCAACTAATCTCATTCTATATCCAAGACATGAATGTCCTCAATTGGACATCCCCAACATAAAAAAAATGGATTCCAATCATGGTCTTGGGTCACAACATAATTATGCAAATAGAATTCACACAATAAATTCTTCATTTAAAGAGGAGCAATCTAATAAGCATTGAAAAATTCAAGAGGAGTCTCAATGGAAGGATTCAAACCTGAGATAATCCTTGCTAGTTTAAAAAATAAAGATGCTTCTCCTTCAAATGCAAAGCATAGACCCTTGGAGGATTCCTATATTCTAATACCTGAGGTACTAAGGCTACAATATTGTCCTCCTTTTCCTTTAAAGTAGCAATTTTTGCATTCTTATCTTCAATATCTTCATCTCTCTTTTGAATTTCCTTCTTCAACCTGTGTTTATCCTCTTTTCATTCCTCTTCCCTCCTTTGCATCTCTCTCCATAAGTTCATGGCTACCATGTACATTGAAAAATCAGAAGGCCTATGTATTCCTACCAGAATTTTTCTTGGCATTGATGCTTGCTCTTCATGTAGCATTGGTTGTAGGGATTCTGATTGCTCAACCAATTCTAGTTGTACGGGTTCTGACTGTTCTTCTAGTTCTAGTTGTAGAGATTCTTTCTTTGGCTCTTACTCTTGCTGCAGGAACTCTTGTTTCTACTCTTGCTGGAGGAGCTCTTGATTTTCCTCATACTCTTGACTCTCAACTTATTTTTCCATGGAAACAAGGTTTGCCAATGTTACATTTGTCGCTTCCTCAAGTATGTCCTTTTCCTCAACATTCACTTGCCCCATTGGAGCTTTTGTATCCTCTTGCAACATTTCTCTAGTCCTAGGGATTCCTTCAGGAGATACACCAAAGGATAGCTCAATTGGTCTTGATTTTCTAGGAGGGCTCTCTTGTTTTTCTTTAGCTACAAGAAGTGTAGACACCTAGAAATGACCTAGGCCTGCAAGCTTCATTTTTACCACTTTCGTCCTAGCATACTTAAGTCATTTAATTATGTCCTTGGTCCATATTCAACTATTGATTAAATATCTTATACCATTTCACTAATTCACATGTCCTTTGATTCTTTATGATTATTAAATAAATAAATTTTAATTTATTTATTAAATACGTCACCAATTGTCTAAGTCTTTCTTTAATTAAATAGATTTCTTAATTTATTTAATTTCCCTTTCTGTGTTTAATTATCCTTCACTATTAAATAAATAAATTTTATTTATTTATTTAATACATCACTAACTGTCCAATTAAATAAATTGATTAATTTATTTAATTAATTAATCTTATCTGCTGAATTAAATAATTTAATTTAATTATTTAATTGCTAATTTCATATTCGTCTCATTTTAAATAAATAAAATTATTTAATATGTCATGTCAATCTTAATCATTGGCCTTTTGATAAATAATCTGAAAAAGATTATTTATTATCTCTCTCAAAACCATAATTTGAATTATTTTAATTCAAATTAGTAATTAATCTTTCCAAAATCATAATCTAGCATTCTGATTTTCCAAATCGGTCAAATTCCTAATCTTATCTTTGATTTTTCAATCTTTGCAAATCAAAGCGATCTTTATCTCTTTGATTTTTTGAATCTTTTGCAACCGTGCAATCTTATCTTTCTTTGATTTTTCAAAATCTTTATTTTCTAATTAATTTGTCTCATTTATTCTCCCAATCACGATCTATTTTTATTCTAATCGCCTGATTAAGGATTTTGCCCTAACCCTAATTAGGATTCTCAGTTTAATTGATCGCTCATTTTAGGGTCT
The DNA here is from genome assembly GCA_007258455.2 of Sequoia sempervirens. NCBI lineage: Eukaryota > Viridiplantae > Streptophyta > Pinopsida > Cupressales > Cupressaceae > Sequoia > Sequoia sempervirens. The sequence goes on along the minus strand of VDFB02389351.1, from coordinate 7,679 downwards.
CTTATCACTAATTTATCTCGCCCAATCAATAAATGGGCTTCCTTTTCTATAAAAAATGCCCTTTCCTCTCATTTTCATATTCTTGACATATCCATTTAATTACTATAGTCATTTACTTAGCTTCACATTTCATTGTCATAGGCAATTGTAGTATTTCATTAATGGCATTAGGTTTTAGGCATTTGATTAATATTGACATTTGTTTTAGACATAGGCATTGGCAAGAGTCATAGGCATAGAAAATCCTTCAAATCTTGTTGTAGGGCTTAGACATTTTAGATTGCTCAAAGTACAAATCTGAGGGCAACATTTCCAGCAAGCAAGAAGGTGTAACGAAGATCAATCATGGAAGATGGAGACTCTTGGTGATATATTTCCTTTTCGTTTTCATTTGATTTCCTTTGTACTTCGTTATTTCATTGGATTTTTATGTTATTTGATCTAACCATTTAACAAATCTGATTTCCATTGATTACATTGGTGAACCCGACATTTTGCAGAAAAATTCGTGTGTGTTCTTGTTTGTTTTCACTGTTTTGCAGGTTACAGCCAAAACGTCATACGAAATCCCGTCACCTTCAATTGAGCACAGAAAAATGGGCGAATAAAATATTTTCAAACGGTTTCTGGGTTTTGTAGATCTCACTCTCAGCTTTTCAGAACATCAAACGGTTTTAAATTTCGTTGAGATTTGATAAAGTTATGGGTATTTTACTGTTCGCTGTTTTTTTAATTTAATTCTTAAACCCGCGTTTTCTTTTGTCTATAACATTTGTTTTGTGCAGAATCGTGGAAAAACATTTCTGGGTTTTGAAGGTCTATCATTTAGCTTTCCATGGATATCTACCACTTGAAATTTTGTTAAGTTTGGATGAAGTTATCACTATTTCAAGTTTGTTGTTTTCATTTAAGTTTTTATTTATTTTTTTATTATTTTTGTTACTAATCTTTTCTGGTAGCGTGTGGCGATCTTTTTCGTGTGTCCAAGACCATTATCTACAAAACTACTAACTTATTGTTTGTAGATTCGCATGTCAAAGAGGGAAACAAACAAACAGTGTGCTTGTTTATTTCTAGATTAGCAAACACTTAGTTTTGGTGCTTATAAAAAGAATCATGTCTTTTGTGTCTGATTGTGCTTGTGGAGTGGTAGGTGAGTATGCTCTCACTTGGTGAAAACCTTGTGATCAGAAAACTAGACCCATTCTATTTTTTGTTAATTACCCTTCACGATTCGGTATATCAGAGTATCCTCTCCCCTTGCGCATTCGTGCGATCCTGGGTGTAAGAGAAACGGTTATCGACTCTAGAACTTGGGCCTGTCCTGGTGGGAAAAAGTACTCACCCCAGGATGACTCAGACCGGTAGCACCCTAACACCGAGGGACTTCCAGCCGGTATAGAAAAGTGGGTTCTTGGGGAAAGCCCAAGAATCACGAGCGTGGTTCCGACGAGATGGATCCGAAAGGGGACTCTCGCCGCATGGATCACGCCCCACGAACGGAATGCCTGAATTAAACACCCTTGTCTTAGTATCCAACCGTTCTATTGGCCATTGCTTGATATAGTGCAGGGTACAGTATCATGCCCGAAGATTACTCACTACCGATCCCCTTGAGTAGAGATAGCAATTCTTGGGATGTCACTACCCAATGAATCCGAATTTGGTGTGCTCGAATGACGTTAATGAGCCGTGGAGGGGAGCCAATGCCACCAAATTCTAAGCTGTCCACTCTCGAGAAGGAAAGGTGTTCATCACCAATCCGGGGTATAACTGGTGGGCTATATCATGTATACAAACCCAAGGCCTAGTGGCCTTTTTAGGATTGTGCTTATCTCATGTGTGCTTGGATACCTTTTAAAACGCTGTGTTTGTCAAGTGCATTCTGGTTTTGTCACAGTTCAAACAAAACATTCATCAAAACAAGTCAAAACTTCCATCAAAACAACACGAAAATTAGGTTGAAACTAAACTGAGTCGCATCTGTCAAACCGCAAGTGATTTTCGACGACGCAACTGATTTGTCAAAACGCATCTGAAACCTGAGGTCTTCAAATTGTCAACCATTCGTCAAACACTATCATCAAAAAGATTCTGCCAGAAACCAAACTTGATATTGCTCAAAGTCTTGTCTAAACTTGCATTAGTCACCATAGGTTGCATACCTCATTCCTTTTAGTTTAGTACATTCAGCATTACGTTGTCCTTAAGGTCCATACTTGCATACTTAGGATTAGGAAAATCTTAAGCACACCTTTGCAAAACATTGTTTTCGACATTAGACCCTCTTGGACTAAGTTATCAAACCTCCTTTAGTCATTGTCCTTTTTTGTGAGATTTCTTCCAACTCAAAAGCCTAGTTAGGAAGACTCACTAGTCATTTAGACCTTGTCAACTTGTCATTTCCAACGAAGTCCTTTAGCAGTCCAAATCGTAAACAAAGTTCGAGCTTAGAAGTGCTTAGATAACCTTGTCTTACATTGCATACAAATTGCATACCCTTTTCTCAAAAATCCAAAAACATTAGTCATTCTAGGCGTCATTTTGAACTTAGACTTCACATAGTGTCATACTTGCATTTAGTTGTCACTCCAATTTGAGCAAAATCAGTTCATGGTTGAAACTAGACTTCAAAAACAAAAGAGACAAATGGAAAACTTTAGGCAAGACCCCCCATTTAGTGTCAACAGTCCTCCACATGACCCGAATTGGACCTTTTATGATCCATTTACCAAACAAGACAATCAACTTCCAGCAAACAGTACATTCGAACTCTACTTGCAAAGAGACGAAAATGGCCAACTACTTCAGGAAAACATAGAGGCATTGACACAAGACCCAGAGGTCTATCAGCTTGCTGAAACAATAGCTCGTCAGGACAGAGATAGATTTGTAGCTATGCTCTTGAGTGAAGGAGCTAAGTTACCACCAGGATTTCATGCCAACACGCTAAATTCGACACTTCATGACCCTAATGCCAATAACACACATAACATGTCACATAGTGGTCAACCTCTAAATACTACAAGCAATACTTCCTTTGGGACCACAACAAATACCATGACAGTCGATGCCACGACAGTAAATGCCACGGGGGCATCATCAAGTCAAAACAATCCCCCCTTGACAACTACATCTACTACCATGAACACAACTTCGACACATCCATCCAGTGGTATTTCACAAAATCCTTTGGGGGGACCCACAGGACGTATCTTTATTCAAGGACAACAACAAAATGCCAACATGACAACACAGTCAAACGTCATTGCCTCCCAAGGTATAAACACAAATGTTCCTCTTGTGCAAAATCACCAATTTACACAAGGTGGTCAAATAACACAACCCATGACTTCATTGACACATTATAACAGTCATGCTCACAACATCCCCCAAATAACGACACACATGGCTGGGGGACATATCCCAACATACTCATCCAACATTCATACTCATCAACAGACACCAAATCATAACTTCCAATACCAACAACACACGTCGTACATACCACAACAATCCGTACCACTACAATATACCAACATTCACGCACACCAGACAGGAACACATGGTGTACCAGGTAACCCAACATACGGAAACGTAAACGACCCTACCATAGATGAACTCAAAGCAAGAATGAGAGATATGGAGAAAAATATGCAAAACATGTACATTTCAGGCAGGAAATCGGAAATATCATATGACCTGGATGTATACCCTTTCGACATGAACTTACGTATGCCTGCATTTCCACCAGGATACGTATCACCCAACTTCACAAAATATAGAGGCAAAACAAATCCCATTGAACATGTTCGCGAATTCGCAACCAACTGTATGGATATCGCCTACGAACCAACATACTTGATGAGACTTTTTTCCAAAAGTTTGGCAGGCCAAGCCCTTGAATGGTTCTCAACTCAAAAAGATATCCAAACATGGGATGAACTCAAACGAAAATTCATAAGAAATTACGCGTACAACATTGACATGGATACCTCTATCACTAGCTTGTGCAATCTCACGCAGGAAGACTCTGGTGAGACATTTATTCCATTCTTTCAAAAATGGAGAAGCCTTGCTAGTCGATGTCACATTGACATTCCTGAAAGGGAAAAGTCGAAGATGTTCGTCCAACACTCTAGGACTCTCACCATTGCAAATACATTGTTGCACAAACTTCACGTAATTAGTGGAAAAAGGGGTCCGCATTGAGAAAGCCCCATCGAAAGGAGGAATCGTAGATATGGTTCCAAAAACACGAACGTCAATCCACCAGCTGACAAAAACAAATATTGGGTTAAGAATAAGCATGTTACAAATGACGGTGTTGTTGATGCCAAGACTGCAAATAATGTAGGTCCCGTATTAGCTCTGAAAGGGGTTCAACAACAAAATAGACCAACAACAACATTGACACCTCCCCCCAATACTTTTTCAAACAACCAAAATGGTCAAAACAGTCAAGGGCAATATCGTCAAATGAGACAATTTCCCAAGGGTCGCACATACACCCATTTGGGTGAACCCATTGAAGAAGTCCTTAAGAAATGCATTCAGCATGGGGTCATCACACTTCCGGAAATAAAACCTTATGACCCAGGACAGTTCAAACCATCATGGTGGAATGACAATGCACTTTGCAAATACCATCGAGCCAAAGGACATACAACCGCTAACTGTCGACAACTGAAAAATGTAATTCAAGATCTTATTGAAAATCGCACAATCGAAGTAGGGGGATCACAATTCACCTCCAACGCAGATCATACTATTCACAAGAATCCACTGCAGGATCATGGCTTTCATAATGCGTCCACGTCAGGTTCACAAAACCAAGCTAACTTTGCCCGAGTCAAGTATGATTATTCTAGTGGACCAATTATAAACAATATCCGCACTGAAGATGGGTACATCAATACCATTACGGTCAAGAGAGCACCCCAGTGTAATGCTACTACTCGCAGTGGCAAGGTCACTATAGCTGGCCCGCCTCCTCCTAGACAAGCCAAAATCATAATACCGGGCCCATCGGCTAAACAATCACAACCTGCTGCATCGACTAAACAGCCAAAACCTGTCTCAACCCCACAACAGTGGAAACCCAAGAGTCAGTTCAACCTCATTGAACAACTAGGAAAGACTCCTACACAAATATCTATCCTTGAGCTGCTTCGTATCTCTCCGGCACACAAAGAAATCCTAGACAAAACTCTCCTAGAGTCGTCAGTCCCTAAGGACATCGATGTCAATCAGTTTGAAACTATGGTGGGATATCTCACCATGCCACACCATGTCACCTTCTCGGATCAAGACTACTCATCACATAAAACCAACCATAATGATGCATTACACATAGAAACTTTCGCCCACGCTAGCAAAGTTAGATCGGTTTTAGTAGATGGTGGAGCAGTATTGAATATATGCTCCCTCAAATTGGTTAAGGCTCTGATTCTCTCGATGCGCGTAGACCCAACAAAAAGCATAGTGATCAAAGCATACGATGATGAGGAACGCTCTTCAAGGGGTGTTATCTCTCTCCCTATCAGAGTGGGACCGGTCATTGTGGACACAACCTGCCAGGTCCTGGATTTGGAACTACCATATAACATTTTACTTGGCCGACCATGGATCCACGCTTTAAAAGCCGTTCCATCAACATACCACCAATGCCTCAAGTTTCCTTTTGACGGTACAGAAGTAACCATATACGGAGACCCCGACCCTTTCCAATATTGTACCAATTTAAGGGGTATCTCCGAAAACCGAGTACCTATTAATCGAGAAGCACCTGGCTCCTCGTCATCCAAGTACATCGACCCTTCCACACTCACGTCATCTTACACATCCACTCCATCCACGTCTCCCACCATGCCACCACCTTCCACCAACCCTAAGACTGAATCAATTGTCAAAATCCAGGACCTCGGTTGTGGAGAATTCAAACTGAACACAGCCTACAGCATAACAACAATGCCTAGATCTCCCAAGGACTATGGTCGGCCATGTTTCCGAATGGAACCTCAGGAAACCTTCATAGTCCCACCAAATACAGTTTTTATCAAGTGGGGAGACATGAGTGAGGAAGACCTTTCTGATATCACAGGATGGATCTATAAGGATACGGTCACATTACCCCCATTACCAGTTCAAATATATGGAAAAGGTTATGACTTCATGAAGGCTAAAGGCTACGATGGTACTAGTGGCCTAGGAAAAGACAAAACAGGCCGAAGGGAACCCATAGAAACTTTTCAAATTCCGAAGTATCTTGGATTAGGGTTTGGATCACTTGCCAATGGCGATCGACGTACCTCTGGACTTTTAAATGAGCGAGTACATGCTTCTGACAGTGTCGAGACTACTAGGGAACCCCTCACCGAAACTGACTCCCACGAGTGGGAATTTGGCTCAGAACGATCCCTAAGTGACTGTTGTCTTGATGATTTGTTTGTCGAACCAGGGGAATTGACCTCTGAACAACGATTTTGGCAAACATTCAAAATTGAACAAGCACCAAATAGTCAAATCCCTACTACCACTTCCCACAACACACAACAACCATTATCTGACCCCCCTCAGTCCAATCTATCCGAAGTGTCAGACGCTATTGATAACCAAGACTCTAAAACCTTCACTCCTTATTACGATAATGAATATGACACTAGTGAAGGAGAATATTGGCTAGAGTCCGATGTAGAGTTGGATGATGATAACCTCATCTACAACATCAGCGAATTCGTCTACATGTTGTCTGCATCCTCACCCCAATTCACTAGCCTTGATGATGGCATCTCTTTAGTTTACCCTGAACTAGTCGATTGGGACCAACAAGGACCGCCAGTTCTGGACACATTCCAAAATGATGAAGCCATTGCCGAATTCATGGGATTACGAGAAGGCATCCCTAGTGGGGACCACAAATCAGGATTTGCTATTGATTTAGACTGCACCGCATACTTCGGTGAGACGGTCCAGTCCTCTAGTCGCAAAAGTAAAAATAAAGTAAAAAATAAAACATCTCTAGGTGAAAACCGAAAGGCACCTCTTGACGATAAAATAGTAAAAATAAAGGACGTATCTGCGGGTGAAAACCTCTCTGAGGCGCCCAAAGATGGAGGACTGGACTTTCTCCCCGTGCAACAGGAGAAATCGGCCATGCTTATTGAGGACACAATAGAGGATAATATTTCAACTGTAGAAGACCCCAAGATGGTCCTATTTGCCGCATCATTGACTGATGAAGAGAAACCAGAATTTCATAAATTCTTTACAGCGCAGAAAATCAACTTTGCATGGTCTTATGCTGACATGCCAGGATTGGATCCCAAACTGGTTCTGCATCATCTGCCACTATTACCCAATGCTAAACCAGTCAAGCAAAAGTTGCGCAAAATGCACCCTCAAGTGGCCCTATTGGTCAAGGCCGAGTTAAAGAAATTACTGGATGCCGGATTCATAAGGTCTATAGATTATGCTGAATGGATTTCCAATCTAGTGCCGGTGACAAAGCCAAATGGGCTGATTCGGGTATGTACAGATTTTCGAGACCTAAATAAAGCATGTCCAAAGGATGACTTTCCTTTGCCCAACATTGACATCATAGTCGACCTAACTGCAGGACATGAGATGCTATCCCTCATGGATGGTTTCTCTGGTTATAATCAAATCCGCATTGCTCC